>JBBPCZ010059129.1:767-12487 GCA_037974445.1 Brycinus macrolepidotus | reverse complement strand
ATTCCAGCATGACTGTGCCCCAGTGCACAAAGCAAGGTCCATAAAGACATGGCTGGATGAGTTCGGTGTGGAAGAACGTGACTGGTCCTCACAGAGCCCTGACCTCGACCCCATCTAATACCTCTGGGATGAACTGGAATGGAGATTGCCAGGCCTTCTCGTCCAACCTCATAAATGCTCTACAGAATGAATGGGCACAAATTCTCCCAGAAACACTCCAAAATCTTGTGGAAAGCCTTCCAAGAAGAGTGGAAGCTGTTATAGCTGCAAATTGGGGACCAGCTCCATGTTAAAGTCTATGTATTTGAATGTAGTGTCATTAAAGCTGGTGTAAAGGTCAGGCGTCCCAATTCTTTTGTCCATATAGTGTCAAGTAGTGATTTTTACCTCGATGGCTTTTATTTTGAAACAGAGTTGACTGTGCCTTCATTGGGCTCTCCTTCAAAATCACAACAAACATTCACTGTTTCTCCAGGTCTGTTTACCAGTCAGCGTTTAACTTCTGGAAATGTTGACGTGTGCCTAAAAATATTTAATTAGGGATGTTTTTATTGACTAACTTATGTTTATGTAGTAGCTAGCACTGAGAAGAAAAACTGCCCCAAGTCTTTTGGCTCGTCCGTGCTAGCTAATGCTATGTTGTGGTAGCTAGCAACAGCCAGTAATGTTGGAAGCATGAATTTACTCACGTTAGCTGATGTCAGGCCAGTGTTAACAGAGGAATTATGAAATATGGTTCACTTTAAAGTTCTTACGGAGCACAAAAGTAGTTGAACAGGTATTTAGTCTTCACTAAAAATGTAAAATAACAGTGCTAGCTAATGCTATGTTGTGGTAGCCAGCAATTGCCAATATCGTAAGAAACATGATTTTATACATATTAGCTGATATCAGATCAGTCCTAGCAGAGGAGTAATTAAAGTCTTTCCAGAGTGCAAAAGTAGGGATAAAGTAGGTATTTGGTCTTTAGTGAAAAATAGCAACAACAAAAAAAACAGTGCTAGCTAATGATATGTTGTGGTAACCCATTAATTTAAAGTAAAGTGGGCCCTTATGGTCATGCATAAACACACCACAGCGCACAGTGTGAAATTCTTTCTCTGTATTTAACCCATTCACCAAGTGGAGCAGTGTGTGGGGACGGTTCCTTGCTCAAAGGTAGCACAGCGGTGCCACCAGCAGTCCTGGGATTCGAACCCACGACCTTCTAATCGCAGGGGCAACTTTCTAACCACCAGACCACCAGCTGCCCCAAAGATAGTTTGCTGATACCGGCCCAGTCTTACCAGAGGAGTTATGAAATGTGGCTGACTCTAAACTCTTTCTAGAGCACAAAAGTAATTGCGTAGGCATTTAGTCTTCACTAAAAAACTAGCAAATAACCAGTAGCTATAAACATGGAGTATCGTCGCCACAAGCCGAGGCAGTCCGACTCCCTCCAAAGCTTTAACAGGTATCATGAGAGAGACAGAGACTCTAATGAGGAGCGTTATGCTCCTAAACGCTTTCGAGCAGGTGGTGAGACATCTGGTTCAGCTCCCCAGGCTCTGAGCACACGGAGGCAGCTGTACGAGCGGGACTTTCCTCTGTACAAGCAGCCTGTGGAGGTTGGAGTCTTCTCCCTGGACTCAAAGCGAAACTTCTTCAACGACTCAAGACAGCTCCGATACTACACTGACCCTGGGAAGAGTCCCAATTTCAATCTAAGAGACGGTTATCAGGACCGCTTCATCAAAAGGGACGATGGTGTGAAGGAGAAACTTGACCATATATTGCGCTGGATTCTGGAGAACAGAGCAAAACTTCAGTCAAGAAATGCTGCCTTGTCTTCATCAGCCTGGTAAGAATATTGTGTAAATGTGTGTAAAGTCTCCATTTGTCAGACATGACCATAGCACAGCACAAAATTATTTTTCTGCATTGAATCCGTTCACCCAAGAGAAGCAGCAGGCAGCCAGGAACACAGCAACGGAGCAGTGTGTGGGGACGGTACCTTGCTCAAGGGTACTTCAGTGGTGCCACTGGCAGTCCTGGGATTCAAACCCACAACCTTCCGATCGCAGAGGCATCTCCCTAACCACCAGACCACCAGCTGTGCCACAATATTTCCCTGTTTGATCTGTTGACTCTCAAAAGGGCCCGTGTGCTACAGTATCTACATTTTTCTTATTGTAATTTTAGTTTTTAGATTGAAAAGACACATTTTTATTTTGTTCATGAGAACTCAAAAGGCCCATATCCTCCTTTTCCCTTGTATTTCATTTTCTCACCAAGGTCAGCTTATGCTGTTTGTATGGGTTTGTGTAATAAAGTCCATTTATTTGGCATTTCCAACATCTGCATCCCTTAGATGAAAGGTGTCCTGCTGAATGGGCTGCTGAGTAGTGTATGTAAATGTGTTGGTGAATTCAACAGTGAATTCAAAACAGGCTGTTTTTGCAGCATAGTTTCTATAAATGGACTGTATGAAGTATGAAAAGAAGGGTGTGAAGTGATACGGTGTTTGTATGCCACATCAGACTGTCCTGTTTAAAAAAAAAACAAGAGAATTAGCCGATGGTGTCCTGTGCGAGGCTGTGTGTTCGGTGCAGAATCACTGAACTACGTTCATTTCCAGTATGCTAGGTGTAGACTTTGTCACATGGCGAGGCCACTTAACCAAACTGTTGACCACTCCATATGAGACTCAGGAGGGATGGCTGTTGGCTGTGTCAAAGTTCGGCGGCACTATTTACATCAGCGAAGTGGAGACGGAGGCTGCCCGAGTGAACAGAGAAAACCGCACAGAGAGGCACGAGGAAATGATGTACTGGGGTTATAAGTTTGAGCAGTACATCTGTGCAGGTATTTTATCAGTGACTTGGTTACTTTGGAAATAGTAATTATGAGTTTTGCAGAACATCAAATTTTCACAATTTTCCCACCAAAAAAACTTTTTTTCCCACTTTTTTCCCCTAATTTTTAGATGATGTGAAAAATGTCCCAGATGGAAATGGAGTGGTCAACACAAACGAGGCTTTCTGCACTGTGGTCCAGACCCGCCTGGCTGACCATAAGCTTCTCTTCTCTGGGGAGGTGGACTGTCGGGAGAGAGACCCCAAAGCTCCTCCAGCTCCAGCCTGCTACATCGAGCTCAAAACCTCCGCTGAAATCTGTACTCCGAAACAGCGCAGTAACTTTCACAGGTTTGCCTTTAGACTGTTCTTATGCATGTGACATACTTTTCTCTCTCAGCAGTTATTTTTCTAGCGATGCAGTAAATCCAGTAGTGAGTTAAATGCAGACATTTTAGGGCAGTAATCCAGGATTGCCTAAATGTTCTGCTCTACTGGAGTGTAGTAAATATGTCAATGTGCAATATTGGTTTGAAATATCTGTCAAATCTAAGCATCAGTCTTATGTTCATTTTGATGAAAGCAATGACCTGGAAATTACCGAAATTATTGTAAATTCCTAGTGTAGTCCAGTAGGGTTGCTATATCATCATGAATGTATAGATTTTCTTTTTTTTCTTTTTTCATAGATACAAGTTGCTGAAATGGTGGGCGCAGTCTTTTCTCCCTGGAGTTCCACGAATAGTTGCTGGTTTTCGAGACCAGGATGGAGTGGTGGTTTCTGTAGAGACGTTCCACATCTCCAAAATATCTCAACTCATCAAGGTTTGTTTATATGAGTCAGTGGGATATAGAGTTAGAGACTATATTTAAAAAAAGTATAATCTAAAATATTATCTGGAAATGCATAGTTAGGAATGGAGAGTTATGGGTTTTAATGTTGTATATACTGTGGTATAAAACCTGGTACTTGACTTTTAATAATTCTGATGACTGTACAATTTGCTGTCATTGTGGGGGAAAAGAGTGTTAACTGTGTTTGGTTTTTTTGTTTTTTTTTTAAATGAAAAATTATGAGAGGCTCAATAAAAAGTCCATCAATTTAATACCTGTGGTGAACTGATTACCCCATGGTTGGCAGCCATTAAAAATCCACGTTCAGTCTTTAGTTTGGATCATGTTTAATATTACTTTAATAATAATAACTGAAAAATTGAAAAACTGAAAAAACCTTAATTGACTCTAACCTGTTTCTCATGTAGACTGAGCACAACTGCTGGAAGCCGACAGTCTGCATGAACTTCTGCTGTGATTTCCTGTCCTTTGTAAAATCTGTTGTAAAAGAGGATAATCCAAGGTATGGAGTTTGCTTTTTTCATAGATTTATTCAAATCTCCTTACTGCTTGTCTGGTGGATATATTCTTAGCTTTCCTAACATTGTTTTTCAGACTGGTGTACCTGTTTGCTTGGGATCCACACAGGGACGTGACTTGCTCTGTTCACAGAGATTCTGAGTATGCGTTCCTCCCAGACTGGTATGTTAAGGAAATGGCAAGTCACCGTGTTCCAGAGACACACCACTAACCCTTAAATTAAATGGTTATCTGTACATATGTAATTTCTGAAGCCAGTCTTCCAGTGGGTCACCAAAATGTTCAAAACACAAAACAGTGTTCTGCAACAGCCAGCATTAAAATGTTCATTCTGCATAGCTACGTTTGTACTTGTATGACTTGCTGGGGACTCACTCGTTCTTTTCAGCATTGGGTCATGTTGTCATATACAAGCTGTTGAGAAATTAGTGGTCTACTTTTAAATTACTTTGCATAAAGTTGTGGTTTATATTGTTTTTACAGTTTATATTTGCTGTTATTAAAAATAAATGTAAAAGGCCCATATTATGGAAAAGTTTGATGAAGTATTTAAGCATTATGTGTCAAATCACACCATTCACCCATTTGATTCATATATTGAATTTTAAAAGCAACATAAAAAAAAGAGCTAGTTTTGTGATGTCACAAAAACAAATTCCAAATTCAACCTACAGCAGTTTAGCCTTGCTCATTCACATCAAAGGTATGAAACGTCTTTAAACCTGAACTGATTTTTGAAGGAGACACAATCCAGGGGAGCCAATCAGACTATTCATTAACGTACATCAGTCTTTAAGGCACAACAGCTAATTTAATCCTAAGGGATAAAGAGAAGCTGAAAAATGTTGTGTGTGACTGATTTTGGTATACAAGCCCCTGAAAACTAAAAATAAAATATAGGATATGGGCCCTTTAAAGTCTCAAACATAAGCCGTCCAAGAAAACAAAGAAATAAAAGTCTCTTTCTCTTACATAAGTTGTATTAAGATAAATGGAGATAAGTGTGTCCATTGCTTACATATGTCCCATTTAAATTAACACACAAGACATGAACAAGGTGTTTTTGCACAGACTACCTTTTATTATAAGTAGAATCTATATTTCATCATTTCATCATGTCCAAAGAATGCACATTCAAGTAATTTAATGTGTACAAATAAAGGTGAATCGTACATAAGGTGTTCAAGTAAGAATTGTATTGTAATGTAAACTAAATTACATTGTACCAATATCTCTTACTGGCTAACACAGCTTCAGTGATACCCAGTTGTAGATGTGTCAGGACGTTTTGTTGGACAGTGTAAATAAAGTAATGGCGATGATGAACATGAGATTTCTGATTGTTATACTTGGTAGCATTAAGAGAAAGAAGAACGTAAATGTACACATGTTCACGTACAAAATGCCTCTCTTCATACGTTAACAGTTAAAGTCATCATACAAATGTTTCTAAAAATCAAAGCTATTATCATGCCTTTACAATTATCACTTTTATGTTCATCAACTAACTGCACATTTAAAGTGATGTTCAACTTAATTGCAATTTAGCACTAGGACAGATATATTAGACCTTTTTAGGTTTTGCATAAAAAGCAGCAGAGCTCTTAACAGTATTTCATATTATTTTCTACAAACTGCTGCCTTACCCCTCTTCACTGGTCAAATGTACTTATGGCCAGTACTAAAAAGACAAAATGTAAATTAAGAGTTATTTCATTCCCTTACATTAAAAAAAAAGTGCACAGTAAATATGATATCAATTATCAAGATCATGTAAACACCTAAATAAAATCATTAGTCAGTGCAGCTGTTAACAGAGGACGGAGATGTAATCTCTCCTTTTAGGCTGGGTGCATATGGGCAAGTCACCGCCCTACAATAATGCAAGACAAAAATCATTTGGAAAAACAGGTTAAACCCCTACAGATTTGTCGAAAGAGAGATTAAAAGTTGTCGAAGAAAACACGCAATTTGCTTTTGACAAACAAACAAAGTGGCTGTCATGACAAAAATGATGTAACACAACAAAAAAGGAAATAACACAACTATGTACATGATAAAATAATGTATATTACATGGGTTATAAGTGTACTATAAAAATCTGAGTTTGAGGATGCAGAACAGATTTAAGACATTTAATCAAAGCTATCCAAATGAAAAAGAATGAGTAGACTGGTAACAGACCTGCAGAATTAAGACATGTCTAGTATGACCTACGCTTGGTGACAGTTAGAATATGGCATGTGCCTGAGTGAGGTTACAGAGGTAGTAAGTGAGCAGGCTATATCCGGTTAGGTTTAGGGATTTACTGTTAAGGCTGCATGTCTTATTGCTTCAGTTTCTTATTGAGGCCCATCAGTTTGAAGGTAACTGCAGCAATCTTCTCGTACACCACAAACATGAGGGCTGCCGTCAGGACCGTCTGCAGAAGCTTGGCCTCCAGACCTTTATACAAACCCAGCACTCCATTTCTCCTGTAAAAGAGAGAACTTATTTTAGATTTGTTTTTATATTTAAAGTTGTACTCATTTTATAATGTTTGCACAGTCAAAAAGGAGCGGTTCAGGATACATTTCACTGCGTGTTGTACTTGTATAACTATGCATGTGACAAATAAAGAATCTTGAATCTTGAGGGCAAATACAAGAAGGTTACTTTTGGTGGCAAATGTACAAAGTATTGATGGGTCACGATTTTCGAATATTCAAATAGTTATTACATTGTAAAATAAATGAATGAATAGTTACAATGTGACTATCGTCTTTAATTGAAAATAGCCTTATTTTGACCAGCGTGTTATAAGTAACGCCTTACAGGTGCCAGAAGATGATAGTAATGCATCAAAAAGCTGTTTGCCAACTTTCATTAAACAACAAAAGAAGGAAACAAACGCCAGTAAAATGTGTGTTTTGTCAAAAGCATGAATCAGTCTTTCTGTCTTTTTGTGTGTGTGCTCAGGGAAGCTTGGGGAAGTATTTTTTGAAGAATAGTCAAATAGTTCTTAGTGACTGTTGAATAGCTTTTTTTGCTGAAATGCCCATCCCTAGCACAAAATACTGGAAACATTATACAAAAACACTAAGCTTTTATTTTTTGCATTTGAATATAGCATAATTAATTTAGTCCAGAACAATTATCACATACTTTGCTGGACATCAAAACGTTCCTAAATTGATACCGATGTATTTTTATACCCTGTCAAGACTGTGTTATCAGTCAAAACAGTCAGCTTATACTGTGAAAAGATCTATTTTTTGTGGGTTCTGCAGGTGGTCTTACTTGATCCTCTCCATTAGTAAATCCATCACATTGCGTAGGCTGCCCGGGAGACCCCCTTTCTCTTGTGACTTGTATTGGCCAAACTGAAGATGACACGGTGGCACATGAGCAAAAACGGTTTTATGGAAATGCAGACTACATGTTGTAAATGTAAACCCCACACCCACTGGTAAAAAAACAATGAGGAATGTGTTTACCCTCAGAATAGCCTGGACGGTCTGCAGTGGATAAGTGGCAGATGTTGCGATAGCTTTGGCAATGGCACCAATGAGGAAGATCTCAACTGATGAAACCTGTGTGCAAAAAAAAACAAAAAAAAAAAACAGAATTTTCAGCTGAGCAGTAAAAATCAGAATCAGAAAACTTAACTGATCCCAGAGGAAACTGCTTCTGTTACGACTGCACAAACACACAGAGACAAGAACAGTATAAAATATAAAGTCTAAATAAAATCAAATAAAAAAAATCTGTTCTACACTATGCTATATGCACAAATGCTGGGCTATTCCTACTATAGATAAACAACTTACTGTTAAGTGATTTACTAGTAACACAAACAGTGGTTAGGAGTATGTTATTGCATGTAACAGAGATCAGTTGTAGATAAGTAACATTGTGGAGTAATATGGAGTTATATTTTACATGGTAAAGACTATTGCACATAATGAAAAGTAAGAAACAGCACATGATACTGCGCATGGTAAGACTATTACACATTAATAAGATAATGCACATAAGGATAATAATTTAGCATGCAATAAAGGTCAGGGTAAAGGGGCATTTGACAGATGCCCTTATCCAGAGCGACTTACAATCGTTAGTAACAGGGACGGTCCCCCTGGAGCAACTGAGGGTTAAGTGTCTTGCTCAAGGACACAATGGTAGAAAGTGGGGGGTTTGAACCTGCAACGCTGGGGTCATTGGGTTCACAGGCAAGTGTTTTACCCACTAGGCTACTAACACCACCAATGAGAAAAATGCACATGATATTGGATATGGCAGACTATATTAGACTATCGCACATAAAAAGATATTGATTGGACATGGTAGACTATTGCACATAATAATAAGATATTGAAATAATAATACAAATACATTCTGAGCAAATTCTCAAATTAATGAAGCCCAAAGCAAGCCAACCCTGTGTTCTCCAACAAACAATCAAAACCAAACATTTGACGGGTGTGCCACTGTGTGACTGTCTGTAGAATGTTCTCCTCGGTTTACGCTGTTCTAGAATCCCCCCCAACCCCTGGTTCACTTTGTCTTGTTCATTCCAGATCACAGCTGACAAGCAACGTTAGTCTCAGTGTGCCATGGCCTACAGAATAATAAATATAACTAATCAATAGTTACGAGCTCACCTTCTTTCCACCTCGCCCTGCCCTCCTCTTCATGGCCTCATAAAACATGAACTGCACCGCTGGGTTGAACACCAACACCAGAGACGGGAGCGTGCCGTTCCACAGTGTCCCTACTCCCTCTTTAGCTATGATCTGGGAGAAGGCATCTTTGAAAGGAGTACAAAACAAATGGTCAGCTGAAGTGTGCCTGAGGAAAAACAGATCAGATTTTCCCATCTTT
The DNA here is from genome assembly GCA_037974445.1 of Brycinus macrolepidotus. Taxonomy (NCBI): domain Eukaryota; kingdom Metazoa; phylum Chordata; class Actinopteri; order Characiformes; family Alestidae; genus Brycinus; species Brycinus macrolepidotus. Next base: position 3,416 of record JBBPCZ010059129.1, on the reverse strand, counting down.
GGGTACATGCATTTCCACAGGCAGTCTATACCTCAGTGGAGTAGTGACTGTGTAAGGTGTTCTTCAGACTGACCAAAAATTCCCTTGTAGTGGGTCTGGTGAAGGTCCTCATTCCGGAATTTTGCTCCCTGCAGCTTCAAGCGAGTGTTCACCACCCACATCGGTGTTGTCAGGAGCACGTTCACGGCACCTGGGGTGGTGTGGTGTGGTGTCTCATTAACCCTTCCTATTTTCTTTCTTTATGCAAGCAAACAACTTCGCTCTCAGCCAATATTTATTTCAAAATGTTTTAAAACCAAGCACTTTTCTGAGGCTCTTAATGATCTACTATGACGCCACGTTCATTACTAGTCAAAACCTTAATCAATGTCATTGTTAAAGTCTGTCAGAAGTGTTATATTCTAGATATTAAATCAGGTGCATTATTTTGAATGTTTTTGTTTTTCCACCTGAAATGAAGCCCATGACAAGGTCTTTGCCAGGCCTTTGCTGTCGTTTGTCTGTGACCATGACTCGCTTCAGGAAGTTGAAAGTGTAGAAGTAGACAAAGTTAGAACAGCACAGGCTAGAGATTACAGGAAACCAGCCGCGATAGAGGGACATTCTGCAGGAACAAAGAGGAAAATAAATGTAATGTGTTAAATGGCAGTATAAATGTCTTGTTAATTTTACATCATTAGGTTACCAGTGGGGCTCATTGAAAATGATTTTTTGTCACTGATACTTTTTGGTGAAACAGACACCAGTAGTTTAAGTTCTACAACGCTTTACTGACCCAGTTCAGCATGTACTGCTGAAATACAAGCAAGTCAGTCTTGGAGTGTGTGTGAACATAATTTGTTCTTTACAGTACAAAACAAACTACTTATAAATATGGGTCGTTTATTGCTGCCACTTGTGCCAATATTGATCAATTATTTTGAAATATAATCAATGATATATATGTGTACATACACTCAACAGGCCAGAAGTTTGGGCCGACCCACTGATTTTACAAAAAATAAACGATACGGTGCTCTTTCAAAATTTTATTCCAAGAAAACATTAGAAATACTTGCGTGAAAAACAGTCAATTCGATTTGTAACTGACTGGTCTTCAATATTTTATACTCTGTAGTAACACAGAGTGACATTATGCCACACAGGCTAAAACTATTGGTTTTGAAGAGACACGTCAGGTCTGTCTTAAGTGCACTGACATTCACTTTGTGTTGTGACATGAAAAAAAAAGAAAAGTATCTCTCAATTTTTCAGCATCACACAATTCTTTCTGGTTTATGTATTATTGAACACATTTTAATTCTTCAACAAGATAAGAATCCCAAGCATTCTTCACAATTGTGCCAGAATTATATCCAGTCCAAAGAAAAGCAGATTTTGATCAATTATGTCTTGACCTCCCCAGTCTCCCCAGTCCCAGTCTGATCTTTCTCTCATTGAGCTGCAGGGGATGAGCTGGAGGGTTTAGACACAAGGTGCTGGGAGGGTTTAGACACAAGTTATTTCCAAAAACTGCAGCAAAGGAGGAGACAAATCTGTGCTAAAGGTGGCAAAGGGTGGTTATTTTGATACATATACTCATACATATACTTTCACATCCATTAAATTGCACTTACAGTTTATATCGTTACACTGTCAGTCAGTTACATTTTAAGTATTTCTAATGTTTTCTTGTAATAAAATTGCTACTTTTTTTTTCTTCAATTCTTCAAAACCTCTGGCCTGTAGTGTGTGTAGAGAGAGAGAAATACACTGTTAGGCTACCATAGTATGGAATACTTACATCCCCTCTTCTTTTGCAATCTCAGCCAGAATGACATGAGTGGATTTGGACTTCCGGTTTTCATCCACTGAATGACAGCAGCAAAAAGATGTGCAATGAATAAGCAGAACAATAAATAATCGATAGCCTTTGCTTTATGTGGTCATTCTTTGCCCAACAGCACATTCCTCAGCAAAAATGAAGATGAACTGCCAACCCTTAGGAGCAGTAAAATAGCTAATCAGTAAACAGTGTGTCAGCAACTCACCCTGGAGCCGAATTCTGGCTGTGTCCAAAGGGAAGAACACGGTCATTGCCGTAGCGCTACCCTGTGAATACAAAACAACTCAGTGAGAACAAGGATATTAGGACACGAGGCATTCCAGATCGATTAAGTCCAGATCATGGGACTGATCAGGAACTAATAGCCTCAGAGTCAGGTCACTATTACATATTAGGTTTGGCTTCAAAACGATGTAAAGTGTCAAATTGTCAAATGTGAACACACCGCAGCACAACACAGTGTGAACAATGTGAAATTCTTCTCTGCATTTAACCCATTCACCAAGTGAAGCTGTGGGCAGCCAGGCACACAGCACCCGCAGAACAGTGTGTGGGGACGGTACTTTGCTCAAAGGTATATCAGTGGCCACTGGCAGTCCTGGGATTCGAACCCACAACCTTCTGATTGCAGTATCCTGCTATACGAACAGTTTTGAGGGTGGTGTTTCAGTGAAGTCAAGTCTAAACTCTTTTTGGAAAATTGCTGTGAGCTCTAGATTACAAACATCACTCATACTAAAGGTACATGATGGAGCTCTATCACTCCAGAGCATGCAGCTCAATACCGGGGGGGGGGGGGGGGGGGGGGGGGCTTTTTTGGGGTT
>JBBPCZ010059081.1:0-12489 GCA_037974445.1 Brycinus macrolepidotus | reverse complement strand
CAAAATCTTGTGGAAAGCCTTCCAAGAAGAGTGGAAGCTGTTACAGCTGCAAAGGGGGGACCAACTCCATATTAAAGGTCCATATTTGAATGCAATGTCATTAAAGTCCATGTTGGTGTAATGGTCAGGCATCCCAATACTTTGTCTATATAGTGTATAATGGCAGTGGAATATGATACAACTATGAATGATATAAAGATACTGAAGGCCTACTCTTGGCGCTACCATCCCAGTGGTGGTGTAAACCTCCAAGAAAAGTTAAGGAAGTTATCCAGTCGCTGTCAACTCCCTTCTCCTCATCACAGCCAGCAGATGGAAGCATTCGGCCACAAATGTGACCACTGCTCACCAAGTGAATCTAGATCAGATTAAAACGCCCTCAGGGCAGAAGAAATGGTCTAGTCTTTCGGTTCACATTGAGAAGTTAAAAAGTCTGACTGTAGATCATTGTTATTACTCCTCGCACCCTAAGAGGCTTTGTTTCAGGCTGTGGTTCTGAAAAGGACCCACCAACCCATTCTGTTTACAACTATCTCTCCACAAGCAGAAGATAAACTGTGTTTAGAAAGAGCATTTTGTTCCCAGTGCTGCCATTAGCTAATCTCAGAACTCTAAACGAGCCTCCTTCAGATAAGATAACACCATGAACAGTGTACCATAATAACTCATCATAAAAGACTCAGGTAAATGCTCATCCACACGAATCCAACATGAGTCAGAAACCCCTATCAGATAATAGCCACCTTTATTATCATTAGTCAGCCTTATTTTAGAGCTACATATGCATGCTCTCATTTAAAAAGGCCTTAAACATCAGAAGTGAAACAGCAGTGTATTCTGCTGTATTATTATATAACACATGAATGGTATAGGGTCTAATTTCCTTTCCTTATTATGACAAAATTATATTATTTTCAGTGGTGAAAACAGAGATAATTGGAAAATGGAACCAAACTGGTTTCTAACTGGTTCATACATCAGTCTCATAATTGTGCTTAATAAAAATATTGCAGTTTAAAAAAAAAAAAAGAAAAAGAAAAGTCAGGTTAACTTAAAATTTAAAGGCAACTTGTTGCACTATTTTTATCGATTCATTTATTTAATTTTCATTTTTCTCATTATTTCTTTTTATTAGCTACCTGATTTATTATTTATTATAACTTAAAGGCACCCAAAAGGTGATTTAACAATTTTTAAAATAATATAACATCAAGTTAGCAAATCTAAAAAAAAATGATTACTGATTTTTTAACTCTTTATTAGATTTTTAATTATCTTTAAGTCAACCAGGATTATTTATGTTTTTGTTTTTTTTTTTTTACAGTGTAGACAAAATATCTGTTGTGCCCAATTGATGCACACATGTTTTGGTTGATTTATTTATTAATTCCTGAAATATCAGGGTTTTCAGTGCGTGTGGCCTTAAAATGATTATATGCTCAAATGGTTTTATTTTCACTATAATGAAAAAAGGTTCAAAATTTGAAGGATGAGTCATTGTTTTGAAACTACTGGGGTAGGGATTAATTTTTGGTTTATGGTGTATTTAATGTCCAAAACAGATTTTTTTAGCAAAAAAATATTTTTTTTATCTTCTTTCTCCACAGCAAAGCGCATCACAAGTTCACATTTGGTGATTATTTTAATTATAATACTTCTTATTTGCTATGAGTACATTTTTGACAACTATTATTAAGAAGTTATGAATACACTACTGTGCAAAAGGCATGAGCCCCTGCAAAAATATTATTTAAAAACTCTTTAGATGAGCAGGGAGTGTTTTTTGCATTAATATTATGAAATATACTAAATAAACCTAAAAAGAATAAATACAAATAGTATTATACAGTAAATAATGATTGTATGTACAGTATATCAGTGTTTCTTGTGGAAGTCCATTATTACTTGCAGTTCTCATCAGAAACCTGGTTTGACTCAGTCAGTCTTTCATTAAATTAAATCAGGAGCTGCTGATGGAGTTTCACAAATCTAAGCAACGGCTGGAGGAACCGAGGAGAAATCTGGAACCAAACCTGTGTTCTCCTCACCAGCTCACACAATATCAACTACTTTTTACAAACAAAACAAATCTTGATACTTTTTACTGCTTTCTTGTTTGTTTGTATTTATTCTAATGTTAACTTTGCCAGCAGAAAGACACTTTATCACACGCTGAGAAAAATGGCTTTAAACATTTTGCATAGGTGCCTAAGACTTTTGCACAGTACTGTATACATACTATATGGACAAACTGTGTCCACAAAGTTGGAAGCATGGCATTGTCCAGAATGTCTTGGTATCCTGAAGCATTAAGATTGGAAGACTGGAAGTAAGGGGCCTAGTCCGAACCCTGAACAACAGGTGTGTCCCAATACTTTTGCCCATGTGGTATATAAGAGTTAATTTCTATGTACCAGATTTGAAGCAGGAACCTTAAATCAACTAAACTGAGGTGTTAAGTACACTTAATTTTTTCAACAGACATAAATGTGAAATACAAATATGTGCAACGCACACTGTACAGTCCCTGAATGTTTGTTTTTGCTGCGGTGATGAATCTTTAATGAAACTGTTCACACTGCTCTGTTTTGCTCGTGTTGAGTAGTTCTGTTGAGCACGGTAGATTGCTGACCTGTTTAGGCAATACTGCCCAGACTGCCCTCGTGAGACTGCACTGATTAAATGCTGTAAAGATAAAACTGATCTAAGCCCTAAAGCAGTCCTATTCATGTCTTCACCCTGTCTGATCCACTGCTCCACTCGTACGAAGACTGTTAAGCTTTCTAAACTGTACGGCTTAGCAAGCGAGAACTTGATCTTAATAAAGAGAATCCTTTATTTTTTCAGGCTAAGAGAGAAAAATAATTGATTTTTGCACTTCAAAGCAGACCCCTCTCTTCTGTGAACTTGATTGAGCAAAGGTGCTGATTGTAATGTTTCAGTTAGAAACCACTGGGAAAAAGCTGCCTGTGCACCTTTAGGATCCCTTCAAAGGAAAGGATCAACATAATTAAATGCATAATTGTGCATGATTAGACCCATAATGAAATGCATAATTACATGCCAAACATACTTAATTAACATTCAGATTTGCTATACACCGCTGTTTGAAAGTCACTACCAACAAATAAGAAAGATGCAAAAATACTGATGAACAGATTCGTAGCTGATGAACATTTTAATAGAATGCGTATATCGAAGGCAAATTTGTGGTGATCTGAAGGCTGATAACTTGACAAGAAGCAAGTAATGGCAGTGTATTTATTGTGCTATTTAATGACTTCTTATTGACATCCAAAGAAAAGTGAGAAGTAAACTTCTATATCATGTAATAATGTCTTCTATTTAGCTGAGAATGTTAACTCAGATAGATGTCTACTGTCAAACAGCCTGACAGTCCGTAATAACGCTGGGAAGAAATGAACGATAAGGTGATGCAGTACTGGGACTCTTTGTAGACGTGCTTTTACCTCCTTAACGGAGCCACACCTAAGACAAATGTAAATGACATGCAGTAAATGTCACATACTAACATAACATGGAAGGAAATACACACACACACACACATACACACACACACACAGTGTCCATACACATATATATCCACTATGTACATATACACATACTTAAATAGGTTTATGTACACATATATATTTACATACACACACACAAATGTCTATATTTATACTCTTGTATTATTTGTATAGTGTGCTTTTTACATTATACTGTTGTATAGCTTTTATTCTATTGTTTTGCTGCTCTTACCTTTGTACTGCCCACTTTCTGCCGTAGCAATGCAAATTTCCCACTTGTGGGACTAATAAAGGTTTATCTATATGATATATATATATTTATATGATACCTGTAATGTATGTATGTATGTATATAGTTTTAAATGTTATGTGATTTCAAGTTTTCGGCCATACTCCGATTGGCAGTCAATGCTATTTTGATTATCAATAAAATTTAACCATGGTGACATTTCTTTTCTGTATTACGTGTTTCAGTATGGACTGCAATAAATGACTAACTGCTGTGAGTAATCGCTGTTCTACCCTGAATGTCTTAATCACTGATATCTAGTTTTGTATGGATCACATCCAAGATTGATTTTCTCCTACATCAACTAGCTAGTATATGCCATTCCCCAGTATCTGACTAAACTTGTCTTCTGTCTTCTCATTTTTATGTAACAGAACTAGTGCACACTTTCTAAACTGTGTTCTGAATTTCCAGTAAAAGCCAACTTCCAGGAAGAGAATGTTCTTAGCCTTTTATTGCATCTGTCTCGTTTGCTGTTGGGATAGATAAGGCAATCATCAGCCAATGGCAGATAACTCTCATGGGCCTGAAAATCATGAGGTAACCTGTCAGTCACAGCTCTCTGACCAATAGCACAGGAATAGCATGTCAATCACATGGTGATAATCTGGTGTTCCAGACTTTGCCCTGGAATAGAATTCAGCAGGTCAAACCTAGAGAGAAACACAGTGAGTTCAAAACCCCCAAAACGCTGGAATAATTCACGATCCTCAGTATAGTGCTGCCAAAATGGCACTACTTTCTGATAAGGTACTGTACTTTAATACTTCTCTTGTTCCTTTCACCATTTGTGGGTTCTGTTTCATTTTAAGGAGAGCTTTATCAGGTGGGGCTTTTTGAATATTTACAACTGTAAAAGCTTTGTGATTAATGTTATTTAGTGTTTTTCTGCTCCTACATCCTGACTCAGCTCATACACTCTCAAAACTAAATGGGGTTCTTTGGAGACCTAACACTTTTAGACCTACTTTTAGGAGCTACTTTTAGGATGGTTCCAAATGGCAGGCGAACGTGAAGAACCTTTTGAATTTTAAAGAACTTCTGTACCAAGGTTTCTCCAGGAACGAGGCAAGAACCATTTAGGAACCTTGGAACAGGTTTGCTAAAGAGTAAATGGAGTGAACTGGGTGTGCTGAAGCAGGAAAAACACAAAAATGTGGCTCATTGTGAGCCAGCTGTTTTTCTGAGACCACTTAGGAACAGAACGAATTGAAGACAGTTTTAACTGCTTTGCTCTTTAAGCCGAGTGTGAAAACATTTTTCCGTGATGAGCTTAAACAGGCTGAGGGATATGAGGTCTACTTTCATGTGGAATAGCTTTTTGTCTCCTCATCCACTCTTAAGAAATAAACCTTTGAGCTGCCATAGTGGAGCCACTTTTGTTTCCCCAAAGAACATTTCAGTAGGTAGTTCTCAAAGAACTGTTTCTGTAAACGAGAGGAACCTTTTCCTCATAAGGGAAAGATTCTATACCAATTAAAGGTGTTCCTAGAACAATGTGGGTCATTCTATAATTGCGATGGCAAATGGTGTCCTACAATGTTGAAGCTGTAAAAATAAGCTCAAAATAAGAACAATTTTGAGCTTATGCAATTTTTGCTCTGTTCTTATAATAACCAATGAAGCTATGATGATTCTTCTTTTCGAAATGTTACATTTAAAGATTTTTAGTGATTTTATGCATGGAAAAGTATCCCAGCAGTGACCTTATAAGGACAATTTTGATGCTTGTTTTGTTTTTTAGTTGTAAAAGTTACGATGAAGCTATGATTCTTCTTTTTCAATTGATTTTTGGCATGTAAATGTATCCAAGCAGTGACCTTATAGATGCTGAAGTAGTATTTGGAAAGAACAATTTTGATGCTTTTTTCAGATAAAGTTATAAAAATGCCCTCAAATGACTGTCAGTCCTGTGTGAAATTATTTTAAATAAATAAATTGAATTATGTTTTGCTACTAAATTTTGTCTTAAACACTGAGTGATTTTAAAATGGAAAGAAAATAACATGACAGTCTGGGTAGTTTTCTACACACAGTGTGACTGAAACTAAAGTGCCAGGAGATTGTATTTCAGAAATGCTCCGATTTCAGTCAATTTGTCAGTGACATGACGGTCAGTGATGATACTTTACTGACGTTGTTCAACATAACCGACTGCATTTTACGCTCGAATTGCATTTCAACGCTATTTGACACAGCCATAATAGAATGACCCATAGGTCAGAGCCAAGAACTATTTGGAACCTTTGTTTTTATGAGTGCTGGCGTAGATTTGAGGAATGAAACCCATCTCTGGGCGGAATTAAAGGGTAGAAATAGCAAGAATAAGTGGTTTGTTGATCAGGCGCCATTGTCTGAAAGTGTATATCAGTATAAAATGCTGGAGTTTCATACCTAAGAGGAAGGAACTGGATTTTGGAGATACTCTGGGATGTCAAAACCCAATGCAAAAGTATAATTCTTGAATAGGTTTACAGAACCTTCACTCTGCAAAAAAAACAAAAACAAAACAGGTCCAAAGACTTGCAGCCCTAAGGAAAACCTATGAGGAGAACATTCATCTGAGATAAGTCTTATCTCCAAAAGAACACTGTGATCACTGTGCAGTATTCATCTCAAGGCTGAAGAGAGCCAGTTAGCCATGCCTGAAAGCAAAACCAGATCAATGAGTGCTCCTGGCTGAAAAGCCATGGTGACCATCAGATAAACACAGAATGGATTACTGTTAAAGATTAGGCTCGTGGACCTTGTTTGATATGATGTCATACTGCGTGTAAGAGTTGTTTTGATCAGCGGCATGTCGCACTCTCCATTTGGGACCGCCAAATGCCTTCAGAGTAGGAGATGATCCATCATAGTGGTACATGAGTTGCTAAAATCCTAAAACACCTCCTTCAGACTGTTGCATGTCGTTAAGCAATCCCAGCTAAACTTGCTTGTGTGGTTTCTGGCGCTGCATGATATGCGTTTTTCTGTAACAGCAATAAAGATAAAGAGTAATGGGGGTTAGCATGTGTGGGATGACGCATAAACCAACGCCCAGTTAGGGGAAATCAAATGGAACAGCACCCAGTTTTGTTATTAGCACATGAACATACAGTGGGACATTTTGCCTCATAGAGATAAAAAAAAAGCCTTGGGGATATTTGTCATCAGTTGTCATCTGTTTTTTTTTGGGTTTTTTTACAGAATAGCAACAATATAGACAGAGCAAATCACAATATTCAGTCGATTCAAGACAAGTGCAACCAAATCATGTCTTGGCCAGTAAATTAATCCTAGGTCTGGTTGATATATATTAGTGTTTTTTTCTTTTTGTTCTTAAATAAGATTTTTTTTATTGCTAGACCTTTTTTTAATTAAATTAGTTATTTCATCAAATGAAATGATCTCATTCTATTTGGTTTATCTCATTTGATCTTATTTGACTTGTTTAAAGCATAATTTCTTGCAAAAGTCTAGAAATAATCTTACATAAGTCTCATAATGAGAAATACTAGATATATCAACTAGATATAAGATGATTGCACGTACTGTTTTTTTAAGATATTGTTTTTCCACTGCGTAGTTCTGGTTGTTTATCGGTGCTTATCATCACTTTAGTCAGCATGTAATGCTAATGCTAGAAAGGTATTGAAACTTTAATGGACTTTGTATAATTCTGAAATTATAACTTATATTTATGACAAAATGCTTAAGAGACTTTATTCCTCCGTATTTTACTTATGTTTACTTATGTTAAAGGAAAAACTTTTGTGCACCTTACAAGGTCCATGTTATAAAAAGCTGAATCAAATGTCATGAATACCAACGTATTTACGTTTGTCCACCTATTTAGCCACCAGAAATTCAGCCCTCCCTATTGCCGATGACACAATAAAAGGTGTTTCAGCACAGATTGCTTTTAAAATGAGGCACAATTCAGGACAGCCAGTCAGAACAGGCCTCTTTTACACTTATCAGTCTTGAATGCATGATAGAAAATGACCTGTTTAACCCTAAGAAATAGGCGGAGAAAGTGGAGAAGCTGGAAAACAATCATGTCCAATTGAAGGACAATTGACTTGATGTGATTTGATAAAAGTAATCAGACCTACTGACTGTCCCATAAATATTTACTGACGATTGCATTAACATTTGGTCATCTGACTTGATCTGATTTTATAAAAGTACAAATAACGAATAAATAAAATGCAAGAAAACTGTAGGACATTGGCCCTTTGATATAAAAGCATGGTACACTATTATCCATCAACAAAAAATTAGACTTACTGAAATATTCAGAGATGATTGCATCAAAATTTGATTTGGTTGGGTGGGATGTTTGTTGGGGGTGGCTGCTGGCTACCCTGAGAGATTTCATCACCCATTTTCTCTACTTTCAGTCTATAATGACCAAGCAGAAAAGCAAAACAGTATCAAAGCTCCCCCTGCTGCAGCAAAAAAGCACATTTTTCCATTTCTCAAAGGAACCCTTGGCCAGTTTTCCAATATGTTTACTTTCACAAAAAGAGGTAACCCACCAGAGAGAACTGGTCTTTAATACACAGAACCAAACCTTTTACAGATGCCAAACTCATATTCAGTTGTTGTTACACAGTCTTCTCTCATACTGGCAGTTTTGTGATGGGAATCATTCATTTGGTTGGAAAAAACTGGCGACAGGTTGATATACACTCAGTACCAACATCACAGTGGAACTGCAACCTTAACTTCAGGTGGCTCCTTACTTCCAGTAAAGGGTAATCTTAATGCTTCAGCACACCAAGACATTTTGTACAACGCCATGCTTCCAACTTTGTGGACACAGTTTGGGGAAGAACCTTTTCTATTCCAGCACAAAGTAAGGTCCATAAAGACATGGCTGCATGAGTTCGGTGTGGAAGAACTTGACTGGCCCGCACAGAGTCCTGACCTCAATCCCATCCAACACCTTTGGGATGAACTGGAATGGAGATTGCGAGCCAGGCCTTCTCGTCCATCAGTGCACAAATTCCCACAGAAACTCCAAAATCTTGTGGAAACCTGTCCAAGAAGACTGGAAGCTGTTACAGCTACAAAGAGGGGATCAACTCCATATTAAAGTCTATGTATTTGAATGCAATGTCATTTAAGTCCCTGCTGGTGTAATGGTCAGGCGTCCCAATACTTTTGTCCATTTGGTGTATGCGACTCGACAAAGTATTTTAGCATACCATAGGCTAAAACTCTGCGGTAGACTTGCTTATGTGGTTTCTGACAGTGTGTGACACACTTGTATCTATAAAACTGGATAAAAGTATGGATAGTAGAATTCTGAAGTCTGATTTTTGTCACTGCAAGCTGACGGGCATGTTTCACTGTTTTTTGACACTTGTAATGTCAGAGATGTTATGACGTTAGTGACAGTTGCTGTGCGGAGCACTGTGTCAGCCTCAGACCCCCTGCGTGTAACAGTAATGATCCCGCACACACCCCATGCTGTCGAATAAATACTTAATTTGATCGCTCGGAAAAAGCCCCACAGTTTGGAGCAAGAGGAACAGAAATGTGTTGAGAAGATCTTTTCTTCTCCAATCACACCCTCTCCATGACCGACTCATTTCCTCGGCCCTACTGTGTGCTGCAGTAAAAGGGGTTTCTAATAAGGGCTGAAGGGCTCAGGTAAACGCCCGGGGGAAAAGCCTGTGATTTTACAGAGTATGGCTTCCACGGCCTGACTCTCAGCGGATTTATTCCGCAATCACAGCTTTCCCAACTCTTCATCACCTTCCCCGCTTTAAGATAAGAGAACTCTAAAGGTGAATGAATGAGTGTATGGCCTCACTCTCTCTCTCTCTCTCTCTCCCGCTTTCTCTCTGTTTTTCTATTTCTCTCTGACACACATCCTGTGCCACTCTTTGTCCCTCATTCTATGTTCTCTCCTTATTTCTCAGTTCTTTTTCTGTCTTTCTTTCTCTCACACACACACATCTGCTATTTCTCTTTCTCTCTGTTGTTAACTCTGTTCTATTTCTCTCTCATGGACACTATCGTTTCGTCTTTCTGTCTTCGTACTCTCTCTCTCTCTCTCTCTCTCTCTCTCTCTCTTTCTCTGTACTCTCGCTCTCTTTATCTCTCTAGTTTTCTTCTATTCAATCTCTGTTTCTCTCTCACACACATTTTGTGACCCTCATTCTATTTTCCCATCCCATTCCATTCATGTCTCGTTTTTCTTTTTATCTCTCTTTCTCTTTCACACATTTGTTTTTTCTCTTTCTCTTTCGCACACACTCTGTTGTTTTTCCCTTTCTGTTTTTGTACTCTCTTTCTCACTCTCTCTCTTTCTCTCTCTCACACACAGTCTCTCTCTCTCTCTCTCTTGTTTTCTTTCATTCAATCTCTATTTCTCCCACACACACATTCTGACTCTTTGTGACTCTTTGTCCCCCATTCAGTTCTTTCTCCTTATTTCTCTATCTATCTCTCTTTCTCTTTCAGTCACACACACTTGTTATTTTTTATCATTCACTTCTTCTTTTTCTCTATCTCTTTCTGTTTCTCTCTCACACACACTCTACTGTATTTCTCTTTCGGTCTTCGTACTCTCCCTCACTCTCTTTCTCTCCATCTCTCTCATGCACACACAGTCGCAGTCTCTCTCTCTGTTTCTCTCTAGCTCTCCATTTATCTCGTTCCGTTCTCTCTATCACTCGTTCTTCTTTCTCTTTCTGTCCTGCCCTTCTCTCTCTCTCTCACTCTCTTTATGTCACGGTCACTCTCTCTCTCTTCCCATCTCTTACTCTCTGTCCTTCTCTATTTCTCTCTCATTCACTATTTATTTGTCTGAATCCATTTCTGTGGATGCATTGGAGGTTAATAGGTAGAATGAACAGTAGTCAAGGTGTGCAGATGGATATACACTCACTGGAAGCTTTGTTAGAAACCTCTCCCCCTTGCTGGCTAACAGTCAGAGACCACCGTAATCCATTTGTTGAAGCACAATATGTGTTGCCTTCCTCTAGGCTTTCATCAGTGAGCTGTTTCTGACCAGACAGCCACTCTTGGTTGGACATTTTTCAAGTGTGGACCACTTTCAGCCTAGCAGGGACAATGTCGTGTCTAAAGAGTCTGCTGTGCCTCATACAGTCACACCTGCATTTCACACACCACTTTGATCGCCATCATGTCAATGTCACTGCTACACTAAGTTTGGTCCAGTGTCCAAATTGTATCTGCTCACCAGTAGCCCTGTGGCCAGAAACTGATCAATGATAAATGTGGTAAAGAAGGGCTGAAACAACTGTGCATTAACGGATGGGAAGTAATTATTGACTTAAACAGTGTTACTACAGTATAATGTTTCTAATCTAATAAAGTGTTCAGTGAGTGGATATAGAAGGTAAGTGTTTCTACTAAACAGGCCCGTGTGTGGAAGTGCATGGTATGTGTTTCTGATAAAGTGGCCAGTGTGTAGAAATACGTGGTTGGTGTTTCCAATAAAGAGGCCAGTGTGTAGAAGTACATGGTAGGTATTTCTAAGAAAGTGGCCAGCGTGTATAAAGTTTTTTTCTAATGTGCATAGTGGATTAAGAGTGTAAATTTGAGTCGCATTATAAATAAGACTTTTTCCTCCCTCTCTCTCTCTCTCTGTCTCTGTCTCTCAGAGCTTCAGTGGGATGGAACTCTTAGATCTCCTCCTCGAGCAGGCTGACGGGAACTCTGATCCTGGGGGGCCGGCTGATAGCCTTGCGAACCCAGCCTGGACAATGCCAGATCAAAGTGTGAGTGTCATTGCGCATGACGTGTCTGACCTAAATCCAGACTGATTTGTTTTCAGCAGATGAAGTGTAAGCCACACAGCCATGTTCAGATTTGGGTCTTGGTTTTGATCCTCCGATTCCCTTTCATTCAAACAAGCCAGCCATGCTATCTGCCGTCCCTTAAGCAAAACAAGTTTTTTAGCTGGCAGCTCTTCAGAGTTTGCAGAGTTGGTGGAGCATTCTGTTCCCCAGCTCCTCACACATGTACCACTACGCAAGCAGTCCAGAATCCGTTCATTGAGAGCACAGTAGTAACTCATTAAATGTGTCTGACCTACTTCTGTAGTGTGAGTGTGTGTCTGTGTGTGTGTGCGTCTGTGTGTGTACCCACTGAGACTGGATACATCTGTGCATGATTGCATATGTTTGTGTGTGTGTGTGTGTGTGTGTGTGTGTGTGTGTGTGCGCGTGTGTGTGTTTATTTTTGGACTCTCCAGGTAATTCTTCAGCTAAATGCTCGCTTGGTAATGAAGTTCCTAAACTAAACTACAGTTTAATTTAGGAACGTCATTGCCTTGCAATGGTGAGTTTCTATTCGGAATGCTTTGTAGTCCAGGACTAAACTTAATCCCTCTCTGGAAAAACTGACCCTACATGACCTATATAAGTTTGTAGACACTGTTTCTTCTGAAATCAAGGGTATCAATGGGAAGTTTGCCCCCCCTTTGCTGCGGTAACAGACTCTACTCTTCTAAAAAGGCTTTACACTAGATGTTGGAATATTGCTGTGAGGATTTGATTGCATTCAGTAAGGTCTAGTAAGGAGGGGTACTGATGCTGGGTCATGCTCTTTATTAAGGTGTGGCAGAGTGGTTTAAGACAGAGTATGGCTCACTGTGAGATAAAAATGAACGAAACTTCACCATATATATATATATATGTGTGT
>JBBPCZ010059070.1:0-10000 GCA_037974445.1 Brycinus macrolepidotus | reverse complement strand
AGTGCAAAACTAAAGACATTAAACTAGTGTTGAAACAATTATCCAAAATAATTAATAATGTTAGCAATAAAATAATGGTAGACCAATATTTCAGTTGTTTTTTTACATTCTCAAAACAGTGTCCAACCTAGAACAATGACACAATGACTTAACCTGAAGAGGATAAGTCACATATAAGGTTGCTTGTTCTTTCTACTCATCACCATGGAGACGCGCTGGCGTTCCTCACTGACTAGGGAGACTCTCTGGGTGTCGAGTCGAGGCAGGGTGTGTGTTTTAGATGATCTTTGCCAGGATGCTGTGCTCCTGCCCCCGCTGACAGCACTGGCAGCCGGACGGCCCAGGCTGGGAAGGGGAGGGCGGCCGGAGCCCTGGAGGCTGCAAGGGCTCTGCAGTTCAGTGGTGGTCTGTCTGAGCCCCAGCAGTTGCTCTCTGGCCAAGGTGAGGGCAGCTGTAAGCTCTGCCCTCTCCTCACACTCACGCCGCACTGTCTCCTGCAGCAGAGCATTCTAAAGATGAAAGACAGAGAAAGAGAGAGAGAGAGAGAGAGAAAGAGAACAAGGGTACACAGTGTCACTGATGCAAAGCACCAATCTTCCACCACTCAGTCATTAGAGCTATGTGATATCCACTCAAAATTTTCTTGTTAAAATTACTTTATCACCACTCAGAATAAATTAATATTAAAACTGTCATTAAGAGAACAGAAAATAAAAAAGGAGAGGAAGACCTGAGAGAAAGAAGAAAAAACACTCTTGGAAACTTTGATTTGAAAACTGAAGTCATCCCTCACTAAACATAAAAACACATCTTTATCTTCCTTGAAATCATGTGAAAACCCTCCACAGTCCAAAGAAGCACCTGTCACCCAAATGAAATGAAAAAAATCACTTCACATTTTTACCAAAATTTCAAAAATACATAAAACTTACCTTCATACATTTTGGGACTGTCTTTCATTTTCAATGTGCAAATTCTTTTAATTTTCAAGCAAAACACCGTAGTTAGTTGGGAAATTTGTACACATGGTGTATTTTTTTAATGGATCGCAAATTCTGTTAGTAAATGATCTCTTAATAGTGGCCAAAGGTATCGGATTATCTTTTGGAAAATACAACTTCATTTCTTTTAAATCATTACAGAATGTAAAGGGTCAGTCTACAAAAGCACTTTTAGACTCCACATGTATTATATCCAAACTGCAAATTTGTCACTGAAACAAATTTTTACTCATAAATTAAAACCATCACCACCTAAGCATACAGGCTAATCTTTCTAATAATGCGTTTATCTTCCTTGAAATCATGTGAAAATGGCAGTGCACAATCCAAAGAAGCATAAACCATCCAAATGAAACATAAAAATCTCTTCAGTTTTTTTTTTTTTACCAAATCTGCAAAAATACTTACCGACTATAGTCATATCTTCATACACATATTGGGACTATTTTAATTATTTTTTTCTATATCAAGCAAAGACACTTAAATCAGTTGGAAAATAGGTCCACTTGATGTATTTTGCTCAAATTAATTGCAAATTCTGCTTGCAACTTGGTGCCCAAAAGGATCACTGGTAAGGGTAATTATATTCTGGAAAACAAAACTTACCTTTAAATCACTACAAAATGTAATAGGACAGTCTACTAAAACACATACCATAAAGGTAAGCCTAAAAATCACTATATTTTTTTTTACAAAAAATGCAAGAAATACATAATTTTTGAACTGTTTTAAAATTATTTTCATTTTCAATCAAAACCTCTTAAATCAGTTTGAAAATGTCACCATTGGTGTATTATATCCAATATATTCCAATCTTTTTTTAAAACAAACTTTTATTCATACATCAAAACCATCACCACCTAGACATCAAAACACATCTTTGTGTTCCTTGAAATAATGTAATAATGACCCTGCACATGCATACATGAAACATAAAAATCATCTTAAAGTTTTGTAAAGTCTTTGGAAAATACCCACACACAGTCCAGAGAAGCACCTAGCATCCAAAATAAACCTAAAAATCAAGTTTCATTCTGTAAAATCTGTAAGGCTTTAGCTTGAAGTGCATTTTTGGACTGATCTTAAATTCTCACCATTTTCATACAAAAGCACTTTAATCATTTGGAAAACATCTCCACATGGTGTATTAAAGCTAATATATTCTTGGAAATGAACCTTCATTGGCAGGGGCGTCACAATGAAACTGAAGTGAGGCTGAATTTTGCATTCATTGACAATACAACTAATTTTAACAGATGGAAGAGATGGTAAGGGCCTTCAAAGGGCCCTATTTGTGAGCTTACCTGAACTTACACAAAACAATCTATCTAGGGCTAAAGGCCTTCCTTTTTGAAAACACAGCCTTGAGATAACTAGAAAAGGTCAATAGAAGCACTTACAATTCAAATTACTCACAACATTTACCCAAAACATTAGCAAATAAAACCTGGTAAAATCCTGTAAATAATGTGGTAACACCGTTAATAAACAGTCTGAGCAAACAGAAAGACGTGAAATGCTGTGACTTGTGTGTTAGTACACCCTCCTCATGCTGTGTTCAGCGTGATCTGATTAATTAAGGGTGGAGTGTCTGTGTGCTAAGACAGATGCTCATGTGTCTGTTTAGCTCACAGCAGTTAGCTGCTGGAACGGCTGGAACCATTCCAGAGAAGCTCTGAGCTGCCTTAAGAGAGAGAAAGCCCCAGGTCGACCTACACACACACACATGCTTCGAGAAGAAATGCCAAGAAATCCTCTACTTATAGACATCAGAAATATCCTAAACACAAACACATGTTTGGATACATATACACACACACATGCACAGACTTATTGCAGGATCCTCTCACACAGCCAGGCCTGCAGACACGTGTGTGCCACATTGGGACCATGGATGGCTGTAGGCAGACTGCGTATAAAACAGTACCGCCATGTGGTCACAGAGGGGAACTGCATGAGATAAAAAAAAACTGAAGCCTGAGAGAAATGTCCAAAAACATTACTGAAAAAACCCCCAGAAGTCCCACAAATCAAAAGGAGTCATTTATTTATTTCTAAGCTGGATTCCAGCTGTCTTTACATCTGGATCCAGCAGAATTTCACTTTAGGCTAAGCCAGGACTGTCATATCCATCCATCAATGTTAGGTGACACCTGCACGGTTACATGATTAATTATGAGTAAACTGCAGACATGTATGCAAGTCCAGGCTATACCATTAAGACTCTACACATTCTACACACAGAACACACAAAATGTCTGCTACTTTTAGGGCACACTTTTGCACAGGCTACATGTTACGTGTTTTTTAAGTAAGTTAAATTATTAGCAATTGTACATCAAAATGTAGAGGTCTCTATAGATGATGTGGACTTATTTACACTCAACAAAACGTCATTTAACCAGGAGTGCCCAGACTTTTGCATACAGCTGTATGTGTAGGTACAGTGTGTCTAGTGCACTTGTCAAAAGGGCCCATATTCCATTGTTTCACAGTTTGTGGGTCATTTTAGTGCCACATTCAAACACTTCATCAACTGGTGGAGCTAAACATCTGAAAGCTGAATAGGTGGCTACAAATAATTGTGTTTGTGACATCACAAAAAAACAAGGAATTCCAACTGTCTGTATTTTTGCAGCTTGGATTTTGTGTTGGGGCTGTATAGACTGGGCAGTAAGTGGAGTCAGAGTTTGGAAGGAATCATGACTTTTCCATGATATGAATGGAACTATCCATCCCTATTTCCACTATTGTGGACAAACACGATGTTTCCCCTTCATCTGTTTAAATCCTGAAACCTAACACCCACATACTCACGTTTAACTAAGCTGACACTACTGTGTGTGTGTGTGTGTGTGTTGAGGGCCTCTGTGAGGGGATCTCTGCAGACACACTGACCTTTCCTTCACTTCTTGTGCATTGGGTAAACACACATACAAACACACACTCACACATCCAGATGGAGTCACTGAGCATCAGCATTAGCCAGTCACAACACAGCAGTTGAGAGATGGTGAATCCTGCAGTGTAGCCTCTTCCTGCCCTCTGTCACCTCACATAGTTCAGCCTTAGTGCTTCACGGCCACTGGAAAGGTCAAACAGAACACACTCCGGGTGTGTGTGTCTCTGGACTCTTCACTCTCTGAACCCCATCCACAAATTGCAACATCGGCAAAAATCCCATTCAAAATGAGAAATTGCAGCATACAGTTGTATTCCTTAAACACTCACTAAACTCACATATTTACTGTATTTGGAGGTACAGTATGTCTAATGCACTTGTCAAAAGGGCCCATA
This sequence comes from Brycinus macrolepidotus, assembly GCA_037974445.1. Taxonomy (NCBI): domain Eukaryota; kingdom Metazoa; phylum Chordata; class Actinopteri; order Characiformes; family Alestidae; genus Brycinus; species Brycinus macrolepidotus. Next base: position 5,702 of record JBBPCZ010059070.1, on the reverse strand, counting down.
TTCCACACTGTTTCAGTTTGTGGGTCATTTTAGAGACACATTCAAAAAGCAGTCTGGCCAGAAACACTTCATCTCTTCATCTATTCAGCGTTTAAAGTTTAGCTCGACCAGTTCACGTTAAAGAGACTCAGTGGTGGTGACAGTCTTTAGTGTTTAACTTCTCTGAAAGCTACTACAGTTATAAACACACTGATGTTAGTTTTATGCTAAACTTTAATGTATTAAATAAGGCAGACCATGGAGAAAAGGTACATAAAAAGTGTAAGGAAAAATAGTCCCCGAATAAACCCTTATCAGATTTACTGCTATTTTACCATAATTTACATTGCATTTAAAAACTTGTTCTCTGTTCAGCTGGCCGAAACACGGTGCCTTTTACGCATATGAGAAATATGCACAAGAAAAATATGCACATAAAAAATAAAAGGCACTTAAAATTAACAGTGCACATTAAATGTAGAAAATTTATCCTATTTAGCGAGTCCTGCTACAACCTCAAGCTAAAGTTAAAAGTGAGGAGGGCCAAAAGTGGATTATGAAAAGTGGTGAGACCCCTATCCATCATTAGTGGAAATGATAACTACATGTACATGTGTTGTATGACATAAAAGTTGCATTTAGCTGAGCTGTGTAGCTGCTAACACGCTGCTAACAGGCTCGCTAATGTGAAAAAGAAGCAACTGATAGACAGGCAGACAGACAGATAGATAGATAACTTTAGGCACTGGTTTAATGGCAAAGTCAGATCTTATGTGGTCTTTACATAGCCTTAAAAGGCACGAAAACTATGCTAGCAAAAAAGTCTATTCATCCTGGGTGCTCTGGGACTGCCATAAAACAGTATGTGAGCTGTGAAAATAACATCACAGCACCTTGAACTAGATGAACTGGCGAGACGCAGGATACCCAAGGCATATCCAAGTGTGTGAGTTTGGGGGGCCTAAGGCCAACTGGGAAGAAACGTGGATGAAACGTAGATTCGGTTACTAGGACTGCTGTGTGTGTGTGTGTGTGTGTGTGTGTGTGTGAGAGAGAGAGAGAGAGAGAGAGAGAGAGAGAGAGAGATAAGGCTGTATGAGGCACTTCTCTGTTGACACGCATGCCTATTTCTCCAGGGGGCAGTCTGTGGTTAGAGTCACGACACTCTCTCAGCTGTCTGCTGTTCTTGCTCTTTGGTTTTGTGTGACAGAATGATTCAGCTCACCCTCTCACGCATGGCTAACGTTCACTACTCCCCCCCACACCCCTACCAGCCCATCCACCCAACCCTGCCGCTCCCTTAACCATTTAAAGTCACAGTTACCACCAGTAATAACAAAAGCACACTGCAAAAAAACCCCCAAAAAACAGCCATTTTCAAAATAAGTAAAGTTATCTGCCAAAACAATGACACAAAATGACAAGTGAAAAATGTTGGTAACAATTCACTGAAGGCTACATAACCCTTTCATGACTGATGTAAACCTATAAAACTTTAAGTTAAATAATGCTAATCAGTGATTCTGGTTAGCATTCACTGTAGCAACATTAGCATTATCGACTGAATTTTAATCTTTTAATGCAGGTTCATGTCAGTTGCCATAAAAGGCTTATGTAGACCTTACAAATGCTGCCCTTTAGTAAAGTGTTAACAAAATGTCTAGAAATAAGTTCATTAATTATTCTTACTCATAATGAGAAATCTTAGACTGGATTTAAGATATGGATTTAAGATATGATTTTTTGAATGCATGATATAATTTGATATGAATTATTTCTCACTTGTTCATAGACAGGTTGGAAGAAATGAAGAAAGTCAGTCAAAAGTGCAGAGAACTGTTGATCCATAACAAGCGGAGATATTTGATTATTTTATTATTCCAGCTGATAGACTGTTTAGTCTCTAGTCACTGCACATGAGTGTGTAGTGCTCTGCTTGCTGGAGCTGTGTGTTTGACTGTTTGATCACTCTAGCCCTCTCCGTCTCCTGCACAGTATGACTCTTCTGCTCTGGTCTGTTCTTGCTGTTTGAAGTGCGGAGTGTGAATGAGCTCAGCAGACTCTGCTGTTCGATTCCTTCCTGTGTCTGTTTCTTTATATGAGCGCGTGTCTGTGTATTTGTTGATTTGGTCTGATGTGCTTCTCTTTCTCTGTGCAGTGTGCCTGATCGCTCCTCTCTGAGCTGCTGGACCCAGTCTACAGTTCGGCTGTAATATCCTCTCTAGTCTGCCATGCTCAGCTACTTCTGCAGGGCCTTTCACCCGCCACTTTAATAAGCAAGGGATCATTCAGCTGTCACATGGCACACATGCTGGAACATATTGCACCAATCAAACTGGTTCACAGTGACAGTAAAATCTTTGTTGTTTGTCAGACATTATAAAAGCACCAGCTCCTCTTTATACGTTGTGAAAATTTCATGATAAATGGACCAATAGAAATAGCCCAGAAATTGTTCAAAATTTGCCTAGAACAAAATCTTCTTACATTAACTTACATTAAGAAGGTTTCATCCTTCTCCTGTGAAGTTACACATTTTGGTGATATGAGACATTGTTCAGTTAGTGATGTAACATACATAATTGAATAATAAATTGGCTTCTGTAATTCATTAGTAATAGCTGTCCTGTTCCAATCTACCTCACTGCTAGCAGACACAGCTGTGTGGTGTGTTGTTACTGTAATTGAGTATGGCACCACATATAAGCCACTTCAGGCTTATTGTATGGTGATTTTACCATGTCTTGTGCCTTGTTGTTTGATTAGATTTATGGTAAAGCATGTGTGTGTGTGTGTGTGTGAGTGTGTGTGTCTCACCTCCTCCTGTAGGGCGGTGCTCTCCTCTCTGAGCTGCTGGATGTCTCTGAGGGCCTGTTGCAGCTCTAGCACCCCCTGCTGATGCTCCTCCTGGCCTTGTTCCACCTCTTCCTCTCGCATTTGCACCTGGACCTCCAGAGCAGATACCTTCTCCTGCAGCTCCTGCACAGCTGACTGCACCAGAGCAGGTAGCTAAAGAGGAGGGTGAGAGTGGAATGAGGTATATCTCATTTGATCATTCTGTACTGGTTCATGTGACCCATTTCCATCCTTAATGTGACCAGACCAGTGTTCTGAAATACTACAGTAGTGGTGTGTACATACAGATGTGTGACATATACACATATCAGAGGAGACACTAAAACACAGCCAGAAAGCATTTGCCAACATGAAATGACATCAAAATGAAAAAGGAGGGTTTATGGTGTACGTCTGAGCTGTAAAGAAAGGCTTTATGTAGGTGTCATGTAGCTTTATGAAAACTACCCTTCAGTATACTCACAGAATTTATAGTGGCATTCTATTTCCTAGACTTTTAGCCCAGATTAAAGTCCTTGATTATAGAAGATATGGGGAAACAGTGTGGACGGATGCACACATGTTGGCTGGGAGGTCTCTGAAAAAAGGCACAGTATACCCACCTGTCCAAACACCACCACATTTTATTATCTCCTCTGAATGAGGGCAACAAAAGATTTGGAATTAGGTTTTTGTGTTCACACAGCTATGAATAAATCAGATTGTAATCCTATTTAGGCAATGTATATTTAGACACACACACACACACACAGTTTGGTCTCACCCTCGGATTAAAACAAAATAAACGATACACTGCTTTTTCAAAATTTTATTACAAGAAAACATTAGAAATACAAATGTAACACAAACAAATGTAACTGACTGGTTTTCAATATTTTGCAGTCTATAGTAACATATTATTTAGCCACAAAGGATCAAACTTTTGGTTTTGAAGAAAACATCAGGTCTGTCTTCAGTGAATTCAAATTGAAATTTTGAGTAAAGAAGGGTTCTCTTATCACCAAACAGCCAGAAAGTTAAATGTTTCTAAGCATGAAATGACCTGAGGTTAAAAGAGAAAAAGGTTCTCAGGAAGCAGCTGTGATTGGAAACCTTCTGGGGCAAGGAAAGTGAAATTAAAGTCTGAAGATCAACACTTAGTTTTGTCATATAAAAGAAATCGAAGGATGACTGCTCAAAATCTCTTTCTATAGTCAAGCGAAGACTGAGAGCAGCTGGATGAGCTGGACTGATGAATTTGAAATGAGCATCCAGCAGAACTGTCTGCATGCTTGAAAAGGTGCTGGGAGGGTTTGGACACATGTTATTTCCAAAAATTCAATGGAATCAATTTTTATCCAAAAAATGATAAAACTCATACATAAGCTTTCACATCCATTGCACTTTCAGTGTTACATTACATTACATTGTTACATTACACCTAAAACCAGTCCGTTACATTTAAGTACTTCTTGTGTTTTCTTGTAATAAAATTTTGAAAGAGCAGCGTATCGTTTATTAATTTTTTTAATCTAACGGTGGGTTCAAACTTTTAGATATATACATGCGCCTTTTCAACCCTGTCATTTGAACATAGCCTTGAGGGAGAGAGAATTAGAGCAAAGAAAAATGTACATAGAGAGATGTGAGAAGGATTTACCGTGTCTATAGGTAGGAGGGCACAGTAGCTGTTTCCACAACAGATTATGTTATATTAACCCCTGCGAGAAGAGCACACACCCAGCACACCAAGCTTCAAAATACTCTCAGAGTGGATTCTCTAGTCCCAAACTCCTGCCCCTTCTGTGTTAAAGCTGATTTGGCATTACATAAATGTCTTCACCCCCCAAATCCCCCCAAACACGTACACATACACACACGTACAAAGGATTCCGAGGCATACACACAGACAAACCCCTTCAAAGTTCCTTCTGGGCCAGTAGACACGCCACCCCCAATATTTCTCTGACCAGCCTCACATACACACACACACACACACACACACACACACAGTATCAAGCTCCACCAGACAGACAATGTCAGACATCAATTATGCTCAGGACAAAGGACTGGCCTGAGCCAAAACCCAAACAATCCCCCCAGAGGAAAGAGAGAGAGAGAGAGCAAGAAAGAGAAGGACAAAACCAGAAATGAAACAGCCAGAAAGAAAATGGTAGAGAAGGAAAGAGAGAGTGATGAGGCAAAGGTGAAAGAGATGGGGAAAGAAAAAGACAGAGAGAGAGAAGCAGCAGAAAGAGACAGAGGGATAAGGACAGAGGCAAAATAGAAGAGTGTGTGTGTATGTGTGTGTGTGTGAGAGTGTGTTTTACCTGCTCTTGTAGCTGCTGGTACTCAGTTTGGCACTTGTTAATTTGCCCTTGGCTTTTTTGTCTATCAATGTCAAGCTGCAGAGCAGCGTCTCTCCTCTCTCTCTCTCTCTGCTCTACAAGCCTCACTCTCTTTGCCTTTTCCTGCTGCACACAGGCCTCAACCTACTCACACACACACACACACACACACACACACATGGACACACACAGACACAAGGAAAAATACATTAGGGTTGGGGTTATTTAGGCTGCAATCTAGTGTTCAAAGGATTAAGTAAAACACTGCTTGCCATTCCCCATCAACTTTAACAAGACAATCATTAAAGCAACTTTTTAAACCAGTTACAGACAATTTCTTTTCCCATAGCCTTTAGATTAGACTGATAGATAAAGGCTTTATATTTTTTCCTTTTAAAAAAAACTAAAAGGAGCTATTTTAATGATTATGTTTTCTCCGGCAAAATACAAAACCCAAAGATCTAAGGCCTTGTTTACACTGTCAGTTAAATGTGACCCAATTCCGATTTTTTGCTCATATGTGACACAGATCGGATCTGT
>JBBPCZ010059049.1:0-12490 GCA_037974445.1 Brycinus macrolepidotus | reverse complement strand
GTGTGTGTGTGTGTGTGTGTGTGTGTGTGTGTGTGTGTGTGTGTGTGTGTGTGTGTGTGTGTGTGTGTGTGTTGCTCAAGTCTTGGGAATTGAACCCATGACTTCTTGATCACAGGGTGAATACCCTAACCACTAGGCCACCAGCTGCCCCCGTCCTTTCAGCTGCTGGACATAAGACTGTTATTTACAACACAATAACTTATTCTCTCACTGGAAGGAGAGAATATGATGAAAATCGTTTACACACCCATTTACATTCAGCATTAACAACGCCATGTCTAACGACTAGCACTAATTCAAAGCTACAACTGAGGCTTTATTTATTTATTTATTTATTATTATTATTATTATTATTATTATTATTATTCATTTTATTTCAAGGCACTCAAGGACACCTTACAGACAAGTAAAACAGATCATAAAATTGCAGAAAAAGCAAAAGAAGACAAAGAAAATAAATTAAAAATAAACATAATAAATAAAAGAACATAGCATATATAAAAAATACAAGAGTGTAAGACTGAAAAATCTAGGGACAAGGTCAAAGAGAGTAAGCAAGTTTGAAGAGGTGAGTTTTAAGATATGATTTGAAAGCTGGATGAGAGTCAGTGCTTCCAAATTTATCAACTTAACTTGCCAAAGACTTTGCATTGAGCTCCTGTTACCATAGAAACAGGTTATCAGAAACCTGACTATCCTCTTGTTCAGAGACTTCATGAGTCGTGCTGCAGTTTTATCAATAGGTTCTACAGGGAATATTTGCCGAGGTGTGTAGATCAATCTAGTGTCCTTGGGTACTCTTGAGAATGGACCTGAGGATTGCAGACGGAATGGTTTGTTGGTTTTTTCCAACAACCCCAAAGGCTCTTTAGACACTTTGAACAGAACTTCCCTCAAACCTTTCTCTTTCCAGTCAACCTGCTGCAGTAAATCCGTCTAATGGGGTTTTATCCAGAGGTGGCGTATCGGCGACACCGCAGAGTGGCCTTAAGATAAGGGCCTGGTATTAAGATACTGTCCTGGGCTGGATCCAGGTAATTCAGTAATGCCACAGGCCCGAGGTGGGGGGGGGTTGGGGGGTTCCCCACATGCTGAGATGGTGAAGATTGTTTCTGGGAGAGCAATGGAGGCATTGGAGGACACACTTTGGCGCGTCACAGCAGGGTTAACTGGGAGTAGGTGTGGGAGATGCTGTCTCACAAGATTGTCCCCTAATCACTCAGGGTGCAATGATAAACTGAGCTCATGATTCGCGTTGATTCACATTATTCTCATTATATTTCCGGCAAAGTGATTAAAAATGAGAACTGTATCCTTGTTATTGCAGAACCTCCCAATGAGACTAGAGTTGGGAGGCAGGAGGAGTGTGATGTATAACATTGAATGTGCTGGTATGAGTTAAGCTGATTGCGAGCTTTGGTATTCAGATGATATACTGTGTCAAGATGATATTAAACCCTTAATATTCACTAGAGATGTAAGGTTTAACCACTTTCACAGTTTAGACCAGTACTCAGTTTCTAAGCCCCAGGTTTGTATAATGGTTCTGCTTGGAAAAATGTAAACAACTTTAAACATCTGATTTTTAATGCGCAATGTGCAAAGCTCATGTCAAAAAAGAGAATGAACTAAATTACCTTTGAAAGTTCCTCTTTTACATAATGGGAGGTGAAAATCCAGATTCACGCACTGCATTAACAATGTTTCAGTTTCATTAAGCAAATGTCTGTTTCAGCACATCAGCCAACTGCTCACTCAGATAAATTATTGTACCTGGAGACCTTTTTTGTTCCATGTATCAGTCTTGTGGTGTCCTGTTACTCTGTCGCTCGAGAAGTCTTTCTATCGGTCGTGTAATGAATTGTGCCTTACTTTCTTCGCAAAGTTTTTCTTTTGTTTCTGCATTAACCTTTTGCACCGCGTGTGTACTGAAATACAGCCTGCTTGGTATTTCATGCCGTAATCCATGCGTCAAGGCCATTTATCCTCAAGTGGAACCCCATGACTCAAGGACATGTAACCTCGATAAGAATGGCTTGAGTACATTTAATCTTGATTGGAATACCATGTCTCAGGGCTATGTAACCTCGATTGGCTCGAGCACATTTAACCTCTATCAGAATCCCGTGGCTTGAGCACATTTAGCCTTGATCGGAATCTCGTGGGTCCAACAAATGTAACCTCAATTGGAATTCCATGACTCAAGCACATTTTACCTCTATAAGAATCCTGTGGCTCGAGCACATTTAGTCTTCACTGGAATCCGGTACCTCAAGGACATGCAACATTGAGGGGAATCCCGTTTCTTGAGCACATTCAACCTTGGTCAGAATCCTGTGGCTCCAGCACGAAAAGAGTGCAGATTAAACCCATAGTGACTTAACCAGAATGGACATTGAAATATTTGTCAGAATCTGACAGGATTCCACCGCTCCTGTTGAGTTTATTCAGGGTCTCACTGCCTGCCTCACACTTTTCACAGACCCCCTGCTTTCACTTTTCTCATAGAGAGCTTATCCTGACTAAACTGTTTGGGATGTTGTTTGAAAGCAATGTTTGATGAATAAATGTATTAAAGACAGATTTATACTAAATGTTGGAGCCTTGAATGTTTTATTTAGCGTATTACTTTATTCTGTTATTTATGTTATTTATTCATGATCTATTGCCATCTCTAATGCATTACAGTCGCTGCACAGTAACTGCCCTGTCCTGTCAGATTTCCTGATGAGCCAGTTCAGCTCAGTTTCAGACAGAATTTCGTTGCTCTCAGGTCAGTTTCAGACTCAGAAATGATTGATGTAGTTTTGGTAGGGTCAGATTTGGACAGTATTGGCCTGTGTTCAGCTTCGGACCAATTTCAGGCTAAATTGAAGCTGTAAGCCAGAGATGATGTGAGATATAGAAGAGGCTGTGCGAGTTGGAGGGTTTGTAGTGCTGCTTTCTCTCCACTCTCTGGTCTTTTTCCCTCATTCAGGAGGCACGTGCCGCGTCGTCTGCCGCGAGCGAGTCAGCGGTCAGCTGTAATCGCAGATGCAGCCCAGTCAGTTGTAAATGCAGATTCACATCCCCCATCAGTCACACACACACACACACACGGCCACTACACTGTTTTACACTCATGTTATCATGTATATCTGGGTGCTACCTCACCTAGTTCATAAAATATGCTTCCACAATAAGTCATATTTTGCATATCGGCTCTGTAATCTTTTTTACACCTTTTGAAAATGCCACTCTTTGCATTGTGGGACCATTTCTTAATCAAAGGTTCAAAAGAAATCCTCCAAAATTAATTACAACATCTTGTTTATACTTCTTTACACTTATTTATGCTTCTTTATTTGCACTGTTTTGTATGTCGCACATTGTCTTGAGTCTATTGCACACTGTGTTCACTGTGGAACTTCGTCTCTCTGTATACTGGTATATGACGACAATAAAGTTCACTTTGACTTTTGACTTTGACATTGTTACGTAAACACGTATGTAAAGTTAAGAATGTGTTTTCTTTCTCCTATAAAGTTACAGTTTGTGTGATCATATCTGCAGACCATATCTGATAGGTTTGAGCTCTATTTTCAGAAAGCTAAACCTGACCTCAGATTTGCACTAAAAACACTTGCTCTTGTTCCCTTTGATCAAAAGAGGGTGAGCCGACGGTGCCGTCAGAGGCCGCTTGGGATTCTGTCCCGACTAAATTGGAATTTCTTCTGGCAGGTTGCAATTAATTTTAATGTCAGTGACTCACCATCATTCCCAAATGAATTTTGTCTGTTTATAGCGTCTGCAAACCTTGCTGAGAGGCGCATGGATATCTTTAACGTCAGCGCGCGCGTCCCACTGGAAAAAACATCAATATCATGTCTCCAGAGCACGCTCTTCCGTGCGCCCAGTATTCACTTCCAGCGCTTCTCGGCCCATCCCCAGAAAACAGCATCCCAGGAGGAAAGTGTCGTTTCCATTGCAGTGCAGTTTCAGTGAACGTGTTTAGAATGTGGATAATGAGTCAGAAAATAACAGACAGAAACTGAAGAAATGGGGTTTCAGTAGTAACAGTAGTTGCAGTGGGTCCAGTGTCAGGTGTTTGTGAGTAGCACAGATTGCAGTAGATTACAGGCCAACACAGCCAAGTCTTTTGGAGCAGAATTGTTGATATCATAGTATAAACAACATGCTTGCTAACACACTCTTACTGCCAGACAGCTGATTGGTCATGGGAGCACTGGTGTGGACCAAACAGGCAGACCGAGACCCCCTGAAAAGGTTGGTCCTCTTCCAAACGAACTCAGGTGCAATTTGTTTGAAATATGGACGCAATCAACGATGTCCGGACGGACAGAAAAAAACAGTCGTTTCTTCTCTGCATAACTGCGTATTTCTGATGCTGTTTTAATATGTGCATGTGTTTATCATCTCCTCTTAAGATCCAGTCATTACTGAACAAATCATTTCAGTTTCAGCACTGTAAAATACTCCACATAAACATATTTGTCTGCACATATCAGTTATATTATGTATTAATTAAAGTTTTTTTCTGTTTTTGCAGTAAGCTGTTTGGCATCATGTAAAAATACAACCGATTGTATTGCTTTAGAATATTACAAAACAGATCAAATAAGACTTAAAAAAACAAAACAAGCCTCGGTCATAATGTGGATGTTATCGCAGATGTAGTTACAAAATATACATCATAAAACGTGACGTTTTACACCTTTTGATTGCGTATTTTATTTTTACGTTAAACATATTCGTGTGATCACTAAGTGAACCAGATATAAAAGCAAAACTGTAAGAGTGTTAGAATGTCCATGCATGAACAAGTTCATTAGCAAGGTCTTAAAATATGATCATTAATTTAAATATGGGGCACCTGTCAGTCACTGATGACATCATTTTATTCCCTATTCCTGCTGCAAGCAGAATTAATCGACTGAAAAGTGTGAAGCACTTTGTGAAATGTAGCTTTCTGCATTCATGCATTAGTTCATGTCTCAGTAAACAGTGGCCACATGGCTTGCCATGATGTTTTGGTGTATTTCCATGGGCTCCAGTGGTGGCACAGGCCGTGTAAGTGGTTTCCAAGCTGGAACTTCACTTTGTCAGCATTGCCACGTGACCACGTCAGCAGTCTTATGTTAATGTACTGTTTACCTGTTGACAAACTGCGAGAGAAGCCGAAAGTCAAGTCAACTCAAGTAGGTGTTTGTTGTCATTTCAACCATATACACAGTACACAATGAAATGAAACAGCGTTCCTCCAGGACCATGGCGCAACACGAAACAAAAAACCAGTGGGCAGGACAGGACTAAAGAGAGAGTGCAAAATAAATCAATAAATAAAAGCAAGTAACTAAGACCTCAATAGTGATGAAATAATAGCTGTAATTTGTTACACCCATACTGTCTACAAGACTAAAAAATGCTGTATTTGACTAAAGGGCTATAGTCTTCAGTAACACACGAGCACAGATGTCCTGATATTCTGAGATATCCTGAGATCAGATGTCAGAATCGGTATCAGGAGAGGAAAAGTTGTGCATCCGTAGTTGCCATTGAAATAGAGGTTGTGTAAACATAGAAATGCCTCAAGCATAACCAAGGAAGTGTGTGCGCACTCCCTTGAGTATGTTTGATCCACATATCAATGCTGTTGTCACCTTTCTAGAATTTTCTTTTTATCAATGAACCCTTTAATGACTTCAGATGTGTCAGAATATGTAAAGAGGCAAGTACACAGTATCCAATGGGATTATTGATAAAAAAAAAAAACATGAAAAAGTTGACAATGCCATTAAAGTGGATGTTGCATAATCATGAAAATGCACGAAGCTTAACCAAGGAAATGTGTGTGCACTCCCTTGGTTAAGCTTGATCCACATATCAGTGGTATTGTCATCTTTCTATGTTTATTCATCAGTGAACCCATGAGGGGTATCCACCGTGGACACTTTGTTCTTGTCTGATGCCTGTTTACTTATTATGATACATTTAAAGTCAGTAAAGGGTTCACGTTAAAGAGAACTTTTCATCGTTCCCCTTTAAAGAAAATGCAGTATGCTTTTCAGTTGACGAGGCCTCAGAATATGTAATCAGAAGCTTCACTTCACAGGTACACAAAAATAATCATGTTCGAAAACTAACACAGATTCTGCCACCCACTTCATTAACCTTGTATGTGGACCTAAAAATAAAAGAAGTTTGATTTAAATTCAGCAGCTATGTAGGCCACATAGTTTGTAGTAGGTCAGCCTGTAAATTACATAGTCATTTTGATTTATTTTAAAACGGGAATCCAGACAGAGCATAACACAAGCCTACTCCACTGTATTATGGAGCGAAAGAATATGTGCTCAGAATGCCAGAAACTTCAGTGATTCATTTCTTCTGTGTCTCGAGGGGGTTTCTGTTAAATAGCACTTTATGGGCCAGTTTCATGCTTGTGTACAAACCACTGAAATATGGAGTGCACTGTAAAAGCAGAGCATAAATTTGTTTAAGAATTACAGTTTGGGGTTCCACAACTGGTTTTTAGAGGTCAGCTTAGACATTCAATAAAGTAATTGATTAGCTATCATTATCAAAAAAGACAGTTGAGTTAATTTTGTTCTGTTTCAATTAAAGTGTATTAAAATCACCACACATTTACGAATATGGTAGGAAAACAAAACTTGTGGATCAACCCATATGCTAGTGGCATGCATGTCATTCCCACAGAACAAAGAGCATCAAGCATTTTAAAGGAAATAGGCTTGTTACTGAAAAAGTTAATGCTGTTCAATCATATATTTTTAAAAGTAAAGATTTTTGCTGGAAGCCGTTAATAGCAAGTGAACGACCAGGACTCCAGTCAAGATGACTGACTGGTTTGTGGTTTGTCAAATTTAACTTTCCCGACAAAGCAGGCTGTTTTCAAAACAAAACCTATACAATCTGGTTTTGGAAACTCTATCTCAGCGTGGTTTTGCACAGCTTGCAGCAGAATTTGGTTCTTATCATGTTTACTTCCACACCACTAACCTCAAAACAGTCCTCCTAGGTGTACACTACTGTTTTTTGCTGCTGTATTTTAGGCATTGACCTCAACTGGTCAACTGCTGAACACAGTCAGCTAGTAGATTTGTTAGTCTTCGCAATATCTAGAATAAATACAGTATTTGTTTGGGTAACATTTCATGTTACTGTTGCTTGGCTATATACCAAGGTGTCCAAAAGACGTTTGGTTTCTTTAAGAACCCTGGGTGGTTCTTTAAAGAGCTGGCTCGGTAAATTAGATGCGAGTGTGAATTACACTTTTGAGGTTTACAGAACCTCCACATAGTATAATGCTTCTACAGCAGTGAAAGTTTTTCTTCCTAGACTTGTAAATCCAAGCCAAGAACCATTTATTTTTTCAAAATGTACAGTCAGATCTGCTCGTAAGCCCTGCAGATAGACCTCACAGGAGTAAGCGGCTCTGCTCTGAGAGGTGCAGCTATTGTGCTCGCTGGAAAAGCTTCTAGGATGGAGGGAGGAAAAGAGACAAAAGGAACGGATGTATTCTGATGTTTTTATGGTATTTTAGAACAACTCTTTTGTCTCAAATTCGGATTATCGCTGGCAGTGACCTTTTATGAACGCGTGTGTTTTGTTGTGCTTCCCATCCGCCCACAAGCCCTGTAACGATAATTATTAAAAAAGGATGTGGAGCCGGAAAATTATGCAGATGCTGTCCTCGGGGACGCCTGCAGATGGGGGTGAGGAGAATCAATGGAATGAACCAAACAAGCCGGCGAATGCTAAATTAATCAGTGGGGGAAAGGAGCAGCACTATAGCTGGAAGAATCACATCCGCCCCATGGGAGTGACAATGAGGCTTGACTGTTTGGGAAGTCAGGGGGAATGTGAAATGTGCAAGGCCGTGGTGATAAGTGATTTGATCACTTTTCTCCCAACACTCATTTGCGGTTTTGTTTCAAACATGACTAGGAGCTTCTTCAGTTTGAGAAACGAAAATCACAGCAAACAGTACTTTGCTAGGAACAAAAAACGAGAATGTCATCCTTAACTGGTTTGAACCAAAAAGTTAATTGAGAGTTTATAATGTCCTTGTTTTGTTCCATGTCACCTGAAGCGTGACAAATACTTAAACAAGGTCATTATTCAGGCCTTACCTCCAATCTCCTTTGTCTTTGGATCAAAGGCGCGTCTCGTGTGCTTCCGTTCACTGTATGACCACTACCATAATAACAGCATACTTAGCATAATAGTACCATAATTAGCACCCCTGTGTACATTTGCCGTCTTGTAAATACCACACTGGCAGTGTTTGGTGCCAGTTCTAGCTTGAACCCATGCAAAGCCTTGTTTTGACTATTACTGACACAGCCTGTTAGCATGTTCAGTGACCAGAAGATAGTCCAGTTACAGAGAATATTATAGTTATCTATTACATGTTATATAACTTAGAAGTATATATAAGTGTAAACTGGAATGCTTTACAGCACTGACACTCAATTGTAGACAAATGTACTAATAAATGTATTAATTTTGGCAATATTTCATTCATTATTTCATCAACAGTCATTAATAGATGAAAGTCTATTTTACACGATCATCTAAAAGTAGGCTGTCATGCTCAAACTACTCTACAGTCCAACAGAGCATGAAGTGCACTTGCAAGACGTCACATAGTTTGGGTGTCTGGTATTTCAGGCTTGATTTCCAACTGGACTGAAAATGAGAGTTTTTGGAAGTCCTTCAGAAAGCCTGGAGAACTGTTCCTCAAGACTACATTAAAAATACAAGAAAGCCTGGCTCTTTGGGACCAAAATGTGGCTCAAGACTTTTGTCACTGACACTCAAATGCAGACAAGTGTACTAATAACTGCATGAATGTTGGTAAAAGTACATTGAACAGTCATTAATACGGGAAAGTCTGTTCTACATGGTCACCTAAAAGTAGGCTCAGACTACTCTACAATCCGACAGAGTGTGAAATACACATACAAAACATCACATAATTTGAGCGTCTGGTATTTCAGGCTTGAATTGTTACTGATTGAAATTGCTGTGTTCTTTGTGCATTGTTTTTATCTCCAGTATCCAATTTCAGTCTTTCTTACTGATATCAGTTTGATACTTGATACTAGGGAGGCACAATCTATTTGGCTATGATTGGAATCAGCAGATTTTTGCTCTAACAGCAATTGACAATTAGCCAGTTTACTATTTTATATAATGTGATTAATATAATTTTATGATGTAAGTAACATGAGCCAATTAGGTGCACTTACACCAAAATGTAGCATAAATATATAGGACTCGTTGTACTAATCAGCCAAACTGGCTGTAAAGAAAAGCAACCATCAGAGTCCACGACTGGTTCATCAGTACCCAATACCAGATCCGGTTCCAGCTCTACTGGTGAATTATTATTAGTTATTGTGTTAGTAATTATGAATCACCTGCTATATTTTGTGTGGAGCAACTATAAGTCTGTGTATGTGGACATGCCCTCACACTGACCTCTTGTGTTACTGCTTGCTGGATGTGCACAGAAAGCGCATACATCCTTACTTTTTTGTGAAAAGAGAGCGTGGCCTCACTGCAGCCGCATTTCATTGGTACACACAATCACACTCAAGCTAGTAAACCAAAGAGTCCAGTCAAGACAGTTTCAGATTCCAGTTCAAATATTAAGCTTAGAGCCCCACTATCTGTTGTATTTTAATGACTCGCCGCGTATTTGAATAGACTCGGCTCTAGCTGTGGGTTTAAAACCTACTCAAGCACTTAATGCCTTTTTTATTAGCACTTCTCACATGAAAGAGAAGATTGCACTTCTTTCCCTACGTCTTCCTTCTTTCTCTCTGTTCTCTCTCTCACCCTCCCTCTCTCTCTCTCTCTGTTTGTGTGAGGGAAGAGCTTTCTCCTCACCTTGGAAACTGGTTGCGTGGTTACAGTAGAGCCCGGTTTGTCTTGTGTGTGCTTGAGCAGGTTATTCTTGTTCAGACTGTTCGTGTTTTGATGCAGATCACTTCTCTTTACCAAGACTGTGGGACACGAGGTGAATTATGTTGCTCTGTGATGTGGGAATGTTCCAGGTGGAATTACGTGATGGAACAAGAAAGAGCATTAGCTTTAAAATGTATGGGCATATATAATTAATTCTAACATTGAAACACTGTTTTCCTTAAATACTGCATGAATAAATAGTCAGTTGGATGGATGGATGGATGGATGGATGAGTTAAAAGAAGTCTAATTGGATGGATGGGGAATAGATGGATGGATGGATGGATGGATGGATGGACAACCAGGCATATGGATGGATGGATAAATGGATCGACGGCTGGATAAATGGATGGATGTATGGATAAATGGATGGATGTATGGATAAATGGATGGATGTATGGATAGATGAACAGATGAATGGATGTCCTCCTAAGGTGGAGAAATTGAATTCCAGTCCTGTAGGGCTGGTGTCCAGCACAGCTTGGTAATCACTAGGGCTGGGAATCAGAACTAAATTTTCTAAAAAATATTGACATTTATAACCATGGGTATTTTTGCAGTACCATTCAGTGTATCTAAGACAGTTTTCCTTTGTACCAGAGGGGGCAGCAAAGATAAAAGGAAAAAAAAAAAGTTTTGAAAACGCACACATTAAGATTAAAGTAGTCTTTTAGATCAGAGCTTATGGTTACTTATGGTCGGTTATGTGAGGAGTTGATCAGTATTTTGAGCAGAACTGTGGCTGTGTTTTTCATTGGTGAACTCTTCTCTCTATCCACCTGTGACACTGAAGTGTTTATAAAACAGCAACATTTGTGTGTCTGGTACACTGATACCAGCATAACACACACTAACTTACCACTGACGTGTTCCTGACACTGCTGTGCTTATAATGGTCCTCCTGCCAAACAGTGTCGGGTCTTCAGTGGTCTTGTGGTGGTCTCTGTCCATTAAAAGGGGGACTGATCAGTACGATAGCCATACAGCAACGGCTGCAATCAGTAATAGGAGTGAATGGCTAATGAATGTAAGTACTTTATGTGATGTTTCCATAATTTTGGACACTTTTCCACATATACAGAGTGACAGGCATGAGGGCAATTTTTCTGGGACTTTCATCCCCTGTGGATCGCTCTGCCACCTTAATTTCTGAAAGGGTTGGCCCTCTACTCACCTTTCTGAAGTGCAGCGGTGGCGGCAGCTTTAGCTAGCTGTTGTATCTCTCGCACTGGTTGCTGGGTGCAGATAGCTTTGTTTGCAGAGACAGCTGGCAGTGCAAGCTCTGCACCGGAACTGTCTCCCCGAGGCTCTTGGCACAGCGAGCAGGATATACATACGTGAGCAGAGCTGAACGCCGCCGTAGAAACGGATCTGTCCAATACACACAGCTTCAGAGGGGTAATCCCGTTATTCCCGCGTGTCTCTCAGATGTCTGTAGCTTTTCTTTAAGTCATGGTATTAATCGTCCCCTGCGTTGCAAATGTTATGGTGACTCTGCAAACATGTTATCCGCGCTTTCTTCGCATCAGTGATGCTCAGCCCAGGAAATCTTTCACTAAACTTTCCATTTGACTCACTCAGTAGCTTCCACACACTTCTTTTCAGTCTTCAACTCATAAATCAGGCTTAGTAAAACTGCTTCCACCTCAAGATGTGATCAAATTAGATGCTGCTTAGGGCCCCAAAATGTTCAGTAATGGCCCTGCATGCATAATTAAGTGTAGATGATGATAAAATATGGAACAGTTGAGCTAAAATGAAAGGGAATTGAGGACCTTTCTGTAGTACGTGCCTGGCCTTACTACATCAAGCTCGGTGTGTGTGTGTGTGGGGGGGGGGGGGTATCAGGATGTTCACTTTTTCTGAGCTTTGAAAAGTTGAAACAGATAGAATGCACTTGCATGAATACAATGATTTTAAATACATCGTTTCACATACTGATCTGGTGAAACATGACTAATGATGTTGTTTTTTTGCTGAAACATGCAGCTGGTTAGAATTCTTTAAGTATTAAGTTTTATGTGAATATCAATGAAAATACAAAAAATATTGTCATATTGCCCACAACACCTCAAATTTCATATCGGAAGAGAGAGCCCTACAAATAAGAAAAATGATAAAGATAAGTGATAATAATGGTACTTGACTTTTACAGTATTAACCCCAGCCATAACATTAATTCATAGTCACACCCTTTTTATTGCTTAATTATTGCCAAATTGTATGTGAGTATTTTAAAACACAAAAAAGCAGGCACAGAATTTGAATATAGACCACCACCAGCTTAGCCCTAGTATAACACTGAAAAGACCATAGGGGCAGTAGTGGAATATATATAAGTATATAAGCTGCCAAGAAGACACATTGGGTAGTAGATCCTCTCTGAATTGACAAATGTATATGTACACATTTAGGTTTTATATATATAAATGTGTGTGTGTGTGTGTGTGTGTGTGTGTGTGTGTGTGTGTGTGTGTGTGTGTGTGTGTGTGTGT
>JBBPCZ010059030.1:0-12490 GCA_037974445.1 Brycinus macrolepidotus | reverse complement strand
TAAACGAGTACAGATGCTTAGTTTACTTAGTTTACTTAGTTTACACTTAAGTAAAACCATGAACTGCAAGTGTGGACTTTGGGGTAGGCCATATGGATTTGTCATCCCCTTCTAGCTAGATATGTCTAACCTTACTGTAAAATACTTGCAGCTTTAAAATGACAAATGTCAATATTACATTACATTCATTTGACAGACGCTTTTATCCAAAGCGACTTACAATTTAAGGTAACACTCAAGTTTCAGGACAGTGTGAGAACCAGAGGAGAGTACAAAGTGCTAAAATCTTTATGTAGGGTGCAGTGCAAGAAGATAGATCAGGAGTGGAGATGCTCTATTAAGGCTCATCTACTTAGAGCTTTTTAAAGATAAAGAGGGATTCTGCAGCTCTGGTCACCTTTGGCAGCTCATTCCATCGGTGGGGAACGAATGAGAAGATATATTTTCAATCATTTCTATTATATTTTCTCTAATTATTGATTTTTCAAATTGCTTTTCATTCCAGCCTTAGCTACATTAGACTCATAGTACCCGTGCAATAGGAAATAGACTTTGGACAGCAAAGATGACTGGGTTCAACTACATTTGGGTTAAGGGGAAGTCTTTTGTACGCTTATGTATTCCCGCACACATGTACATGTGCGCTCAGACCGTGTGTGTGGAATGTGCTGACCGTAGTCTTTCCCTCTGGCTTTGACAAGGCATGTGTGTATCTCGTTAGGAAGCGTGAGAGACCCCTCTGCTCTGCAAATGCTCATCTCCACACAAGTCCACACAGAGCTGTCTCCTGGCCGCATCTATGCTTACCGCAGCTAAACTCATCAGTAAACATTAATCCTCCTTAGCTGCCATCTTATGCTCATATATTCATGGTCTCGTGTATTTCCTCTAAGGCCCAGACATGTGGCTGTATTTCATTCCAGTCAGCGGGGAACAGGGGTTTTATGATCCGCCGTTACACACCCATAAAAGGTGAAAGTGGCGGATTACTGTAAATTCGGAACCAAGTGCTGTGCAGAAAACCGTGGCTTTGGAAAAGACGCCCTTTAAAAGTGCAGACGTCAGGAGCCCGCAGGCACAAAGAGAAGGCACGGTTTTTAGGCAGCTCGCACCATGTAGGAAATCCGTCTCACACCGCCATTTGTAGAATTGTCCAATTTGCTTTGATCTGGGAACAGTTTGGTGGCGGCCTTTTTATTTGGGAAAGCACTAATTTGGGTTGGGGAGACTGGTCACGGATCAGCGCAAAACTGGAAATATCCACCCAGATCCTCGTTTGATGGTTTTGAGCCTACAAACACATGAATACCCAGAGTACACCTACCAGATGTTTGTTGCAAGAAGCATGTTGACATCATAAACCATGTAGGGGATCACAGATGGCATTGTGTTCTGTGAAGTGATAGGTGTCAGGGTGGAATACATGCGTCTCCAGGATGGCCACCAACCCAGATGGCTGGTAGCTGCTGTATTCCCCCCCGAGCCCTAAAATTACAGGTTTCAGGTAAAAGCACCACTTATAGGAGTCTGTCATTAAGGGAGCATGTGGAGGCCCCATTGTCCACTTCTGCAGGATAATGGATCACTAGTTGTGCGTGCAGTGAACAAAGAAGACAAATATAGCAACTTACAAACCATCCCAAAAGAGGATTGCCCTCTGGTGGTTCTCCATGTGTTCCCAGTTTTAATGTAGGTCACGCTTTATTCTGATGGTTCCCTTTAGCTTAGATATAAATGTTCAAATCGATACACTTAATTAATCATCAACAGCGATTAGATTAGATTAGATTAAGGTGGAAGATTTTAGGGCTGGGGTTAAAGTTAAGGGCTGGGGTGGAGTGAGTGGTAGGTTTAGAGTTCAGGAAAAGATAAGATGAATGTAATAGATATTTAGTTGAAAGAATGTCAATTGAAAAACCCCACATAAAAAAAAATCTTTTATGTTTACAGTAATGATGTTGAGCTCCATGCATGATGGCCTCTCGTACAGCTCAGCTGTTACCAGACTTCCAGCCATGTACTCTGGATTCAAGAACCTTCAAACAAGAGTGCTTCAGGGAATCAGATTTCCCTTTTTATTGATTAATCTTTGTCGTTCTGTGAAACAAAGCAACCTGAAACACCTGCTGATCTAGAAGCAGTTCTGAAATAGTACTCTCGGTGAAGATGTCTCATTGAGGCTGAGACAGCTGTTGGGAAGTATGGTTGGTTTGCTCCAGTGGTTAGGTTGAGCTTTGCTGGGCTTAAACACTGAAACAGAAAGTAGTAGGTCAAGTGCGAGAACTTGAAATAAATAGAACATGTTCAGGTGGTATCAGGCTTGTGATGGGTTGGTGTTGGCACAGTGGTTCCCAGTCCTTGGCTATGAAATATCAGTGGTTCCCAACCTTTTACATCTTGTGCCCACATAAACAACCACAAAAACTTTCATGGCATGCAAGAAGATTTAACCGACCTGATCTTTTAAAATGCCAACAAATATTAACCAGTAGTCCATATAGCCTTTCAAATTTTAACTTGACTGTCTAAATAACAACACAACATATCTGAAAATTTTCTAACTCTAATATAATGGCTGCTGTTTTTGGATACTAAGTGCTGGATATCTGGCTGAAGAGAAGAAAATAAAAAAAAAAGACATCTGGCTTAATTTTGTGCTTCATTTGTCAGTTTCCCTGTGTAAATGAAGCCTAGCACTAGGTACCAGCAGCTGTATTTTCTTTGATTTATTTTATGCTTGGTGTTCTCTGTTTTCTCAGTCTGAAAGACACATTGGCTGCTTCACATTAATGGCTCAGTCTTGGTATCTCCTTTTGAAGGACCCTGTTTGCAACCATTTTCCATGATGGGCTAATTTCTTATGAGAAACATTGTTAGAAATGTATAGAAATATATCATTAAATATATCATTATATGTTGTAAGTATATATGTTGTAAGGACATGTATATACATCTAATATATTTTAGATATATTACTTTCGTAATGGTTTGTTAATTGGCTGACTGGTTGGATCAGACATGTTGGAGCACACAATATGCAAAACAGGGTGTTCAAGGACCAGGTTTGAGGACCGTTGTCCCCTCCTGACAGGATGAGGGGATCTGATGCGCAAATGCCAGTCTGATCTGTTTAGAGAGTAAAAGAGGTGGGCCATCAGTCCTGGCCATGCCCCCCTTGCCCTGCTTGCCAACCGTGTAATCTGTTCGGCTGCCATCTTCGGAGCCAGAGATGAATTGGATTTGAACCGAGAGGGCAAGCAATTTACTCCTCATTCACAGACCATTCCCCATCTTATGAGAAACAAGAGGAGAGGATGGAGGGGTGGGGGTTGGAGAAAGGCTAGAAAAGAGGCAAGAGGGGAAGAAAGAAAGAGATTGAGTGCCAAAGGAGAAGATATATGAGTGGAATAATAGAAGGACTTAGGAATGGAAGGTAAGCGTTAGAGAGAGAAACAAAAGGTGGAAAGTGACACACATGGAGTGAGTCAAGCATGAAATGCATGAGCTGGAATGGAATGTGGGAAGTGTACGTGAGGCTGTGTGTGTGTATTTGTGTGCATGCGCGTGGCAGACCAGACTGAAACACTCTCTCTCTGTTTTGTTGACGTGCTCAGTAGCACCACCTGTAAAGCGTCCAAGTCTGCAGGGCACATATCTGTGTGTTTTTCCAGCATTCCAGTGCGTAACACTTAAATTCACTTCAGCACATTATGCGGAGAGGATAAACAAGCTCGTTTGCAATTTATCTTCTTCAAATTTTATGCTTCGTGCTCCTAAAAACAAAAACAGATTCACAAAACAGTCTGTGCTGAACGTTTCTGCGACATTAGTGCTCCGTTGTCTGCAGGTTTTTGTGCCAGAGTAAGAAGTTGGAAAGCTGTTGTGCAGACTCCTGGACCGCCACACTGGAATGCAGCCTCCCTCTCTCTCTCTTTCTCCCTCTTGAGTCCAGAAGCCCCGGTCCCTCAGCAGATGCTGGAAACTTCTGCCAGCCAAACTGGGCCAGGGCCAGAGCGGTGTCTTGTCAACAGGCCAGTGTGCTGTGAATAGGACCACGCCACTTCCAGAGAGACCCGTGCCTGTCTTCATCTCACTCAGGAAGGCTCCACCAATGCTGATATAAAAATAAGAATTAGAATAAAGGATGTAACAATTGTGACGTTTTAACGCAGCTTCTAATTTACCTTAAGCTCACACTTTGCTAGATGAGCACTCAGTTATGAAGCACATAGGCCGGTGGTTAGGTCTAACACATGCACAGACCTGCACTCCCTTCAGACGAAGTGTTCAGAGGAGCGACTACACATTTTCACAAAAGATATGTCCTACTAACAATCTTCTTCTAAGACTATCAGGTGCGTTGTAGTGCATTTCTTGTCAAAGTAGCTGTAAACACAGTATAAAAAATGATTCCACAGAGGGTTCTTTGAGCAATTCATAGAACCATTTTTGTGAATTTCTGTACATTGTGTGGAGGTTCCCTAGACCTTTCGAGAAGTTCTTTACACCCACACATCTCATTTAAAAAAGGGGGTCTTTTTAGATCCTTATCTCCCAAGTTCTTTAGGGAGCCAGTACTGTTTTAATGGCATCACACAAGGAACCCTTCCGGACACCGTTGTTTTGTCAACTTGGGATATCTGATGAATTCTCACATACAGGAAACAATACACAACAATTTCTTCAGAATAAGACTTACAAGACCCAACAGGTGCTAGCAAAATGTGAAACTGAACTGTAACTAATCTAAAGCTTAAAGTTCTCGGTGATGTTGAAATCCCAGTGAAATGATGAACACATTGGTACAAGTAATGATGGTATTTTTCCACCAGGCAGTTTGGTACGGAACAGTTACAAATCACACATTTCATTTTCATTTCTACTGTCAAGTGATGCGTACCGTACCGTATGAGTATGTCACTGGAGTAAAAAAAAACACCAGCTAGCCAGAATCAATGTTGAGTTAAAGGTAAATCAGAGCTTGATTTCATTTTCCTCCATTGTCAGTGCCATTGTTTGTATTTACTGTTAAAGCTAGAATTGTGTAAGACATCATGTGACCTCACATGTTTAAAAGATGATCCCCTCATTTCACAGACGCAGGTACTTGGCCAAGATGTGGATACTGGGATGGCTTTTGTGACCATACTGTACTGTAGTGAACTACCCAGTGGAAATTAGTGAAAGGTCCTGGCCTTCATGACAATACACACTTACTGAGATCCTTTCATACATAGAAATGCTACTTAATGCACTTCTCAAAAATAGAACAGTAACTGAAAACAAAGTGAATGGAAGGACTTTTCCAGAATAGGATGGCAGAATAATCTTCAGCCAGGTCCATTTGTCTAGGAACAGATCTGAAGAACAGAAATATTACAATGGCAGAGAGACTGCACTGCTGCTGTCTATCCTGTGGATCAGACAGAAGCAAATGACTGATTGTGATGAAACAGGTAAGGGAGAAATCTCAGGGCCAATCAAAACAGTCCACACTTTAAGATGGGATAATCTGCAAAATATTTACCTTGAAGGAGATGTTTTCAGCAGGGAGGATGGGAGTGTTTTTCCGAAAGGTAAGTCCTCCACCTTCTAACTAGAATCTTTTTTTGAGCTGGAGCCACTCGCTGTGGCCTTGAGACAGATCCACATACGCACACACACATACACACACTCAAGAGTGTGTGTGTCACTAGGGCAGCTTCTGAAATTTGGCCTTCATCCATAGAGGTATTTATACTCTTGGTATCCAGTGCAGTCACCTGACTCCACTGCTTGTACACATCACTGTGGTTAGACTAACATCATGAGACCAGGCCATCTCTTGTCTCTATGTCTGGCCATGCTCTGCCTCTGAAGACTGACTCTGTTCGTGTCACGGACTATAGGTAGCAGAGCTTACACCACATACTGAATGTACTCAGACTGTTTACAGGACACAGTGACCTCTCTAACCTCCATGTCCATTTTTTCTACCATGTGGATAGACTGGCAGCGCTTGTTTGTACAACTGTAGTGATTCCAGAAAACCATTTGTCGTTCGGAAACTGCTGATGACACAGATTATCTGGCCCTCTACTACACAGCCACACACACACACACACACACATACACGTACATATATTACACAGAAGCTGGTCTCCCACTGAGCGGAATTCTGGCTGGATCCTGCAGAGCAGTGGGGGAAAGGAGCGGAAATGAAACGGATGGATATCGTTCTCTCACTGACTCAAGGGCAAATAGCTCGCCTTCTGTGATGGATATGAACCCTTAAGCACCACTCCGAATGTAATTGGACTGCATGTTTACCGTTAATTACCTTTGTCTCCCCTGAAATGTTTGCATTTCCCTTTTTTACTTATAGCCGCTCTCAAGAAGGGCCTACATTTATGCAGAACATCATACAAAAACTGTAGAATTTTTATACATTTGCAACATTCTTTTGCCCATTTTTATAGATAATCGTTTTGTCATACAGTGTCAAAAATCACATAAGCAAGTCGGTTTAAGATTTTACTTAACAATTCAACATGCTTTGAGGCAAATGTGTATGAATACGTGCATCCTGGTAAAATACTGTTTAGGGGCTGCATGTGTGACTTGCACAAAGCCCAAACAGATCATTCTGGAGTGTGGAAGGAGCTTAGTTTTCTTTCTTTCTTTCTAGTTTTCCTCTTATGACACATCTGTGGCTTTATGTATCAGAAACAGTGGCCATTTTTAAATGACCAGCTCTTTTTATTCCTTAGATCTATACAGACTGTTTAACTTTTAAGTAAAGTAATAAAGTCCTTAAGACATATGAGACATTATGGGTTCCCGAGGAGGATGGGTTCCCCTTTTGAGTCTTGGTTCCTCCCGAGGTTTCTTTCTCCAGCTGAGGGAGTTTTTCCTCGCCTCTGTTGCCTCGGCTTACTCACTAGGGGCTCGGACCTGGACTCTGTAAAGCTGCTTTGTGACAACTTGGTTGTAAAAAGCGCTATATAAATAAAATTGAACTGAATTGAATTGAATTACTTTTGCTTGCTTTTTGACTCTTATGGCTTCAACATAAATGGGTGAAGTTAAACTGCTGAACCAGTGGATAAGATCAGACAGGCTATTTATGCATTTTAAGATAAGAAAGCCCTTTATTAGTACCACAGGTGGGAAATATATATGTATGGATTGGAGATTGAATAACAATGCCTTTATGCTACATAAAACCTACAAAACATGGAAAATTAGGTTTTCCACGACATGTCTTTTATTACCTTTGACCTCGCTTTTTGTTGGTAATAGCCTGTGTGCTCCAAATTCTGTTGCTTCCCTTAGTGGTCCTGCCCTCTTTATCTTTGTCCTGGATGTTCTCATTCTAATCCATCTTAATGTCCTTGTAGGGGTGAATGGCATTTCTGAAAAGGCCTAATGTCCTCATGTTTGTCGAGCAGGCCCTCCCACTGCCTGATGAACACTTTTTGAACCGCGTTTGCCCGCTGATCAGCTTGTGCTCCAACGGCTGTCTGATGGCATATTGATGATGCGCATGGGTGTGTGTGCGTGTCGGGAGTGAGTGATGTGTTTGTCTGTAAAGGTGTGAGGACACACAGCCGCATGGACACATCCTCTAGTTGTTGACACACTGATGGGAGTGGAGGTGGCAGCAGCTGGGAGAGGTATTGTTCTGCCTCCGCTGTTTTTCCTCTTCCTACACGCTGATGCTGCCATTTCACACTGCTGGTGCGTTTGCGTGTGTCTGAAAGAAAGAATAGAGGGATTGTAAACATTTATCTGCAGTGGAAAAGCATGTATGATCGGTGGTGACATCTCAATGATGAAGTCAAAAAAACTTGACTGTGATGAAAAAATCTTGGAAAGTGGTTGTCCTCTTTCTATGAAAGTGTGAATGCGAGTTATTTTGAAAGTAGTGTTGTTGCAGATAAATATATAACGAGATTCTAATATGCTTGTCTTCTGAAACTTCACAGGTTTACATAATTAGTAGGAAGTGTGAAAGCTGTCAAAAAAGCATGCTTTTTGTGTCCAGAACAATGCATGCGTGGATGATTCAAACTGAAAACGCTGCTTAGCGAAGAATGAAGTATTCCAGTTATTATGAAGGAAAATGAATAACTTCATGAAAGAAATTACTCCTATTTCAAAAAGTGATGATCAGTCCTTGCAGACAAAGTCCTTGCGGTCCTTGTGTATATTTAATACCTCTTGTTGCTCTGAAATTATTATTGCACATAAAATAATGAATTGATTAACACGGGATTCCTTATATATGCGCTCCTTCTCCTGACTAGCATGACTGGTAACTCTGTTCCACCACTTCAAATTGCAAGTCAACCCTGTAAATCTGCACCGCACTCAAACTACAGGCTTAACAGAACCAAGCTTCCTCTTCCACCCAGTCGCTGCATCTTATCTAAAGGTCTTGAGGAGAATCAAGCTGCCCGAAAGACAGTAGTGCCGTCTTCAATTTTCCACCACGGTGCCCGCTGGGAAATCTCTGGCCAGCGGATTAGGCGTCGGAAATGCGCTCTCATCCCTCACACACAGACACGGTGCCAAGCAGCGGTGCTCAACACACAAACTCCTTAATGATAGCCTGCCTCTCCACGTCGAGGCCAAATTACAGGTGGGAGTTCGGTAGGAAGGACACAGTGTGGTCAGAGTCAAGAAATAGAAAGAGCAGCCAGACCAGCAGAGGGTTCTTAGAGATTCCCACAGGTAGCCTGTTCATGGATGTGGTATTGCTGGGTTTTCTTATTTTTTTATCTTATCTTATTATAGTGATGATGTGGTGAAAACTGAAGTCTGCTTCTTAAGGAAAATATAACTGATCAGCCAAATCATGTTTGGTGTTTGAGTTTTACTTCTTTAGTTTTGCATTAAAGCTGCAAGGCTAAATGATCACACGCTTGCCTCAAACAATGTGGAGTTCTAAGTAATCTGAAATATACTTGCTTATGTGGTGACTCTGATACAAACGTGGACAGAAATACAGACAAAGCTTAGACTTCAGGATCCTACTGCTATTTTTAGCTGTGTAACACTATTTTTGTAGATGTTTAGATGTCATTCTTTAGAGGAAAGTTTTATTGTTCAAATGTCATGGCAACTTGGGATACATTATTAGGATAAATAGTATTGCAGAAAAGAAGACATAAAATAAAGGCAAGAGTTTATTTAGAGATAAACATGAGTATTGAACAGAATGACTTTATTGAGATCTCAATTGAAACTCAATACTCAATACTGAAATACCTGAGCAGCAGGAGACTTAAGCAAAAGTCTTCTTTGGCTTTTACATTTGATCTCATTATTGTTTAGGAACAACAACAGAAATATTAAGATATTTTTTCCCCTATAGGATGGTGTCAGAAACCACATAGCCAATTCTATTTAAGATTGCCTGTCTCACATTCAACAACCAAACCCGGGGTGTTAGCTTAATTAAAGCGACGGTTTTGACACATGTGGCCCATGGCAGTGATGACACATAAGGATAAACCTTAAAAGCCATCTTCTTTTACACGTTGACTGTTTTGTACAATATAATGCTTTCCTTTTAAATAGAACAGAAAAGGGAGGCGAAACACTGCCGATTGGTTGTTGTATATGAGCTGATTTGGATATTTGTCTACCATGTGTAAATGTGCATGTGGCTAAAAACTGATCAGGATTCAATTTAAATACTAGTCACATGAAGTGAACTGGTGTAAAAGGAGCCATGAAGTGTCTGGAGTTCACTACCCCCAAACTTTCATGTAACCGGTCCTCTCATGTGAGTATTTTGTATCTAGAACTGATGCTCTTATTGGGGATTTTCCACTGAAATGTCTTGGTAATTGTGTCTTTTATGTTCAGCATATTTGGCTATGTCATGTGAAATTAATGTTTTTTATGTTAAATTGATACTTGCCGTCAGCGTCGCTTTGATGACACATTTTGCCCTGACCAGCTTCATTACCCTGTCTGTCCTTTCTTCTATAAGATTAAAAATGCCTCTCAACAGCCATGATTTGTGCCTTTGTAGGTGAAAGGACAAGATGTGTTTGATATGGAGGGGGGTTAGAGGGGCCACAGCAGAGGTTTGAGAACAAGGCTGGACAATTTGTTTTTTCTTTATCTGTCTCAATCTGAGAGGCGCCTTGCAGGGACATGGCAGATCCACACTGAGCATGCTCCCTGCACTCTGTGTCCACACTCCGGAAATGGGCCATTCTGTTGTTCAGACTGGGAGACATACACAGAGTGCTCCATACATGTGTGTGTTTTAGAAAGAGAGAGACAGTGCAAAGTGTGTTTTAGGGTGTATGTGTGCAAATATGGATGTATGTGTGTGTGTGTGTGTGTGTGTGTGTGTGTGTGGCTGTGTGTATAACTCTTTGAGATCCCCAGGTTGTTTGGAATATATGAAAAATTCCCATATGAAGACAAATGTTTTTGAAAAATTTTAAAAAATTTATTCTAAAAAACCTTTTTTAGTAAAGTAAAAAATTACTCGTGGGTCCCATAGTTTGTGTTAAGCATAAATTAGAAATATACCAATGCAAATGTGTGTTTGTGTGTGTGTGTGTGTGTGTTTTGTATGCAAGAGTTCTAGTTAGTTAGGTTAACCATGCTGTTTAATGGAGTGGAATGGAGTTGACTTGACCCATGGTTCTCAAAATCTGATCCAAGGGACCTGAGGGGTCTGTGATATATAGTCAGGGGGTCCCTGAATTTATTCATTTAATTTTTTAATTATGTAGCAACTCCCACTTGAGTTTTTTCTGAGCCAGGAGTAACTGTCACATGAGCCGATATCCTACACTCATCTTTGGTTAACACTTCAATTTGGGATGGGCAATATGGAAGAAAACACAAAGCAAGACTTTTAAATATTAAATATGTTTTTTTATGATTCTGTCATTTTTATGAAACTTTTTACAATCTGAGCTTTTTACAGTCTTCACTAAATCCTATTAAGCACTGCTAAATATGCTTTCTTTATAATAGAACTTGCAGTTGCTATGTGTACTTCGTGTACCGGTAATATCCACAATATGCTACATTAAAGTTAATCAAAATAGTAATATCATATAATAGTATAGTAATAGCATAGTCAGGACTTTTCATTTTGGTGAGAGTGCTTCCAAAGTGCTGCATCGCCACAAATGCATTAGGACCCCACTGCAGCTGTAATGTTAATCTTGTATTGCCATGCTACTACTTTTTTGTAGTTAGAACATTTGTAAACCGTGAAACAGCAAAGTAGCAGAAACAGCACTGGAACTGTGAATATAACGAAGACCTTGTTACCAGCTGGACTGAATTGTGACCATTGCTTCATCCAGCTTTGGCCATGGGAATCCATTAACATTAAATAAAGATGCTGCTTCCATTGTGCATATTGGCACACAGTTGTCACTGTTAATATGTTGTAAATTTGCACACTGTGATCCCAAATCCAAGCAAATAACTTTCCGAAGTGAAGGCTTGGTTTAAATGTTTCAGTGGGGTGGTGTGTGTGTGTGTGTGTGTGAGTGTGTGTGTGCATGTGTGTTTGTTTGAGAGCAGTGACCTGACTTGTCTAAAGCTGTGCTCCGAGAATAATTCTACTGTCTGGCTTTGTGCTCTTTGAGTCTTGAAAAGCCATCAGCTGTAGACTTAAGGGATGTTCTGTTGCCCCAGTAACTCCATTAGTGAGGATGTTTGCTTCGTTAACGATGAAACTTTGAGGGGAAAAATAACTTTCTGTACATGGAGATGCCACGTGTGGGTGCATGTGCGTGTGTGCACAGGGCCTCAGCTCGACCCCAGAAATCCATTAACTGAATGTAGGTCATTTCTATGAGAAGACTTGTGCGCCGTGACATGATTCTGTCCTCTCCCCACGGCCAAGCCGAGATTTGACCACGCTAACATGCTAGCGTTCTTGCACGCTAACATCCCCAAAGCTCGAAAGCTTTCAACTGTTCAGGTGCCTGAGGTGACATTTTCATGTGGACAGATACATTTCTGCAGCACTTTTCGCTCCTTTTCTTTTGCCATTTGTGGCAGTCTGTGATTGTCTGTGAGATGAAACTGTGGTAACTCCCTGTGTAAAGAGAGAGTTGATTGTTTGTGTGTGATTGAGCTGATATCACACAGGCTGAGTTTGTTCCCTCACTTGCTGAGTGTCCTTGAAAAAGAGCTGTTGGACAGCAGGGGCCGTTCTGTCTGATTTGCCGTTTGTTCAGCGTGTTTTTGGGCAGTTGAAGATTGATGTGCCATGAATTCCTGGCTGGAGTGACCAGTCCAGACAAATTGGCCGAAGAAAGATGCAAGTTGCCCCCTCCGCCCCACACACACACACACACACACACACACATATATATATATATACACATACACACTATATGGACAAAATTATTGGGACACCTGACACCAACAGCAGTTGTAACTTCCACTCTTCTTGGAAGGCTTTCCACAAGATTTTGGAGTTTCTGTGGGAATTTGTGTCCATTCATTCTGTAGA
>JBBPCZ010059019.1:0-12490 GCA_037974445.1 Brycinus macrolepidotus | reverse complement strand
GAGAAATATTGTCAGCAGTTCTTAAAAATTAAGGCAAAGCTGTTCAGTTCAATACTTGCACCTATAAAAGATAAAACATGAGAAACTGAACATTTTTGCAGTGCTCTCTTATTTTTTCCAGAGCTGTAGAAGCTGAGGTAAGAGCTGTGGTACACAGTTGAGGAAGAACTAGCACACTTAAAAAAACAAAAACTATTAAGCATTAAGCATCCTAGGCTACAGCATGGTAATACAGGAGGAATAAAAATGTTTATGAACCATTTATATCCCTCCTGAATGCACCCATTCACAGACCACTGATGACAACAATTTGCCACCTTTTTTAGAAGCCTTACATCTCGGAAATGTGTAGAAAATAAAAATGACCTTTTTCAAGCATCACATTCAAAATGCAGCGATCAGAGGGCTGAGATTATGAACATCAACATTATTTTGATTGGCCACAACACAACGGCAATACAAAACCTAATAATGCAGTTTTAAATAAATTTTTTCCCATTTGCTCAGGTAGCCCTGATGTAAAGTGATCAATTTTTTTCATACGTGAACAGCACAAAATTCTGCATTTAACCCATTCACCCAAGTGAAGCAGCAGGCAGCCAGGAACACAGTGCCCGGGGAGCAGTGTGTGGGGACGACACCTTGCTCAAGGGTACCTCAGTGGTGCCACTAGCAGTCCTGGGATTTGAACCCACGACCTTCTGATTGCAGGGCGAACTCCCTAACCTCCAGGCCACCAGCTGCCCGTGATAATCAGTACTGTCAGTATACCATGACTACACACCTGGATGGACACATCTGGTTAATACACATCTGTTTATAAGTCAGTAACAGAGATATGAAATGAACTTTTCCAGAACAGTTAAGGATGATTATGTTTTAGTTTCATTTTTGTTCTGAGAAAAATATGCTTCATTTCTGTTTTTTTGTTCTTGCTCCTCAAACCAGTTCAGACCCCTGACTGTGAGGCTCTAGGCTCTAAAGAGAGCCTGGGCAAGTTAGCTTGAATGCCCTGGTTCAAACAGTAAATCTTTGTCTACATAAATATTATTTGATTGTTTGATCAAATCATCATTTGCAGATCTGGAGGCTAGTTAAATCCTTTGCGCGTGATCCATTGCAAGAAAACGGATATGTGCACTGTTAAACGCTCGCTCTCCTACGCTTGAGAGAAGCTCAGGCCTGTCAATCATTCCGTGACTTCGGCAGCGCCGGAGGAGATGGTTTAAAGCTTGAGCGCATCTCAAACTGAGGAGAAACTTTAGATCCATGTTATGGGCCCTTTAAAACCACGCACACCGAGTGATCTGATAATATGCAGATCTGTTACCCTGAGGCTTTGTCTCTGCTGAGGTACTTCTGTTCCAGGCAGTGTGTATAAATACACTCACATCAAACACGGGAAAGCTGACGATGAACACCCCCCACCCCCAAACACACACATGGCTCGAGGCACAGAAACAGCAGTGTTTTCCTTCTCTCTGTTCGCAGCTCCTTCTGTTGCACTAGAACGCAAAACGGCTGTCAGGAACACATACACACCAGTGGCGGTTGCTTTGAGAGTACATAGTAAGTATTATCATTATAACCCAGCCCTGAAATGGTTAATACTAGAATGTTCCTGCATTGCTTGTAATTTATACTGCAATTCAATATTTTTCTTTGATTACATAGTGTGAAATATTTGCTCTGTATTACCGCACTGTGATTTGTTTATTCTACATGACTGTCTTGGTGGAGGAGAATGGAAACACAGCCAGTAGAACCCAGCCAAAGCCAAGCTTCTATGCATTTATGGCAGATTCAAAAACACACTGTTTTAGTGAAGTAAAGATGAACATATATTGGACAGAAAGTCTTAGAGAAAGTCTTTGATCCAACAATCAGTAGTGATTTCACTATTTTTGTAATGTTTTGGTAATAAATTGTATAAATTCAACAGCACGCCTCTTCTGTACTGTTCCTTTTAGCCTTTTACGACATTACTCTGGTTTCTGTCCAGACGCTGGGCTTCCCTGTTTTTTTTTATCTTAAAGAGTCCATATCACAGAAAAACTTTTTTTTTTCTTTTTTAAATAAAAAAAAACAAAACGGTTTAAATACATAACTGTTTAATGTTTATTTAATGTTTAATGTAATATGTATTTCTTGTTTTAATCTTAACACTTTAATGTAGTGTAAACCCTGTTAAAATTTTTAAACATACAATTCACTCCCTGGTCCATGCAGTCCATATATATAAACTAAGTTGCAAAAACAGCCTCTTTTGAATAACCGATATTGTTATGTCACAAAAACTCATTACCATGACTGCCTATTCAGCTCATTCATGATCAAGATATAAGTAGCGTTTTAGTCTGGATTACTTTTTGGATGAGGCCCAATATGCCAGTCAGAACTGAGGTGATTCAAATAGCAATCAGTGATAACATTAAAACCACTTGCCGAACATGGTGTAGGTCTCTCTCAATGCCTGTCGAGGCATGGGCTCCACAAAACTTCTGGAGATGTATTGTGCTTTCTGGCACCAAGACATTAACAGCAGGTCTTTTAAGTCCTGTAAGTTGCAAGGTGGGGCTTTTAAGGATCGGATCGGTTTGTCCAGCACATCCCACAGATTGAGATATGGGGAATTCGAAGGCCAAGTCAGATCCTTGAACTCTTTGTGATGTGCCTTAAACCATTCCTGAGCAATTTGTGCAGGTACGGGACACATTATTTTGCTGAAAGAGACCTTGCCATAAGATAAAGATAAGATAAGATAAGATAACATGATAAGATAAGATAAGATAAGAAGATAAGATAAACCTTCATTAGTCCCATTGTTACAATTTGCATTGTTACAGCAGAAAGTGGACAGAACAAAGGTAAGAGCAGCAAAACAATAGAATAAAAACTATAAAACACATCAGTACAGTATAAAAATTACACTATACAAATAATACAAAAATATATATTTTTCAGTACACTTATGTCCATATTTATATGTGTATATATGTAAAAACACTTTGGACATATATACAGGTACCCATTGGAGTGACGGTGCATTATTACTGTTTTTGTCAATGCCTAAGATAAATTGCACATTTCACCCAGTAGTTTTTCACCCCCAAAACTGCACATGTTGCATCGGAAAATTGCACTTAAGAGAAATATTGCACACAAGAAAAAAATATCACCTATCAGTCCATGGTGTATTGGATGTGTTTGTGTGTGTGTGTGTGTGTGTGTGTGTGTGTATGTGTGTGTGTGTGTGTGTGATCCACTGTGAGGTGTTGATTGTAAAGTCTGACAGCAGCTGGAAGGAAGGATGTGGCTTGGTCTGCGACAATGTACATGGTACATGGCAAAGTAACATCCACATAACATTTGCCAGCAGAACACTACCCAGAGCATAGAGCATCACACTGCCTCCACAGGCTTGCCTTCTTTCCATAATGGCATTCCTTGGTCCCATCTCTTCCCCAGGTAAGTGGCGCACACTCTCCCGGCCATCCACGTGATGTAAAACCCTCATGTGCAACAATGAGCCTTGGGCGCCCATTACCTTGTCATCTTTATAATGTTGCTGTTTTATTTAATCCATGCTTCATAGTGTCATTTCAGTCAGGTATATTTGTTTCTGCCAAAAATATTACTGCTATAATAATTATAATAGCAATGATAGTTTATCAAAAAAAAATCTAATCTAATCCAGTAGACTTACTCATTTGCTTTCTAGTACTTGTTAATTATACACTTCTTTGCCAAACCACTTCACCCACACAAGATGCCTTTATTTGGAGCTCTGGTATATTCCAAAGGTCACTGGTGTATCAGGCAGATTCTTCAGAGAGGAGAAATATAGCCTAAGTGTGACACGTTCCTGTTGGAAAACATCCTTCAGACAGACAAGGCTATTTATACTGTCAGCATGAGGCTGCCTCACACACTCATGGAGTGGAAAAGGAACTGAATAAATGCTGAACATCGAAAGGTCATTCCCTGAAGGACGACACAAAGGTCCAGCTTGTGCGCCCTGACAGCATGACAAGGCTTAGACAAAGAACTACAAATAAAAACCCTACAGGACAACTACAGTGCCATGCTACAGTACCCTACAGTGTTGATTTAACCACAATACAGATATGCTGCAGTCTAATTAAAGCTCTATTAATGCTGGAATATTTTTCCAGACAAAGTTGTGCAATGGAGTCTTTAAGATATTTGACTAGTCCACTGGTACTAGATAAAGTAATTTCCCAACCCTGATCCTGGAGGCCCTTTGTCCTGCACATTTTAGCCTTTTCCCTGCTGTAACCCACCCACTTAGGAACCCACGACTCATACTGTGTCTAAATAACAGCTAACCTTATTGACTTTAAAAAGCCATTCTGATGCTTCTGAGTTGGAGGAGCCTTTGACATTACTAAGCTTAAAGTCAATAATCCTACTGAGTCAGAGGAATTATCAACCCTACTGAGTCTAAAGTGGAAACATTAACCATACTGCTTCTGAAGAGTCATTGTCCCAACCGAGCCTGAATAGCCGTTGCCCCTTCTGAGGAACATTTGATCATACTAAATTTAAACAGTAACTGATGCCTCTGAGTCTGGGTCACAAATGACCTCACTGAGATTAAACAGTCACCGAGCCTGCTCATCCCGATGACTTTACCTAGTCTGAGGAGACACTGGCTCTACAGAGTGGAAGGAGCAATTGACCTTATAGAGTCTAATTTGTCACTGACCTTTCTGAGCCTCAGGAGCCACTGACCTTCATGAGTCCGAAAAATCATCTTACAGGGACCTTACCAAGTCTGAGGTGCCCCTTACCCTACCGAGTCCTAGGAAAAACCATTCAGCCTACTGAGTCTGATTAGCCTTTGACCCTACCAAATCTGAGAACCTGCTGGCCTTGCTGAGTCTGAAGTGCCATTGACCCTTCTGAGTCTGAGGAGCTTCTGACCCATCTGAGTCTGAGGAGCAACTGACCCACCTGAGTCTGAGGAGCAACTGACCCACCTGAGTCTGAGGAACAACTGACTCAGCTGAGTCTGAGGAGCAACTGAGTCTTAAAAGCTGAGTCTTAAAAGTGAGTGGCGCTACCAAGTCTGAAGAGTGACAGACCCTACAGAGTCTTAGGAAAACCAGCAACCTTATTGTCTGAGGAGCCACGGACTCACCTGAGTCTGAAGAGTCATTGACCTTAACAAATCTGAATGCCCACGGCCCTACATAATCTGAGCAGCCATTGATCCTACTGAGTCTGAGGAGCAACTGACCCAACTGAGTCTGAGGATAAATCATTAACCCAATTGAGTCTGAGAAGCTGTTGATCCAACCGTGTCTGAGAAGCCACTGATACTATTGAGTCTGAAGAGCCGCTGACCCACTGTGTCAGAGGAGCAACTGACCGTACTGAGTCTGAAGAGCCATTGGCCCTACCAATTCTTAGGAGCTGCTTCATCTGCAAACTTTGTGTTGCTTCTGTCCCTAATGCTTGTTTATGCAGTTCATGGACTGCAACTATATTCAAACCATGAAAAACATCTCTGAGTGTTATTCTTAGAAACCATATAACCATACATTTCACCATTAAATTAAACCACCAATGGTCAAAGCAAAGACATTAAAACCATATGCTTCCCAGTAATCAGTGAACAGATTTTTCTATACTTTAGAAAATGAATAGCCCAGAAATACCTATTTTTTACTGTGTCTAAATGCAAATCATTCATTGGTGGATGTAGTAATTAGTGTAAAGAATTTAAAAACAATTTTGAAACATGTAAATTTTTAAAACATTGTGAGAAAATGAAAAACAAAGAAGAAAAACATAAAGAAGCATTTGAATTGCAATAGAGGAGAATTTGACTCTTTGGCCTCTGATTAAACTTTTAAATCCATCTACAGAACACAGTCCTCAGGGGAGGTAAATTCTGCGTACACATACACACATGCAAACAAATGTTCAAATGCATTCAGGGCCACAGACATATTCCTGTAATATTTATGGAGTTCATAGTCATGCGATAGCAGAGCAGTGTTCACTTGCACTGCATAATTGCTCTTGAATTTCAGTGAGACGTCATGAGCTATGTCTGTATTTTCTATCAATGAAGTCCACACACTTTGATTGTAGTTCATGATGTGTGTTTTCTTTATGTATGTGTGCGTGTGTAAGTGTGTGTGTGAAAGGTTTTCTAGAAGTCCACTGCTGTTTCTGAGGTCCATGCAAGTGAATTTAAAGTGAGCATGTGTGGTAAGGCTCTACATGTGTAAAAGCTGATTTGTACTCCTCCAAAGATGCATATAAATCTCCATCAAGACACAAAGGATGAGTTCATGGACAAGTGTAGCTCTCAGAGGCTTGCAGAAACCACAATGTGCATACCTACAAAGTCTCAACTACGCATTGTGAGAACAGTATAGAAGAGATGTGATGTTGGATTTATACAATTAATTATCAAAACATTACAAAAATAGTGAAGTCACTACTGACTGTTGGATGAAAGACTTTCTCCTTTGTTTGAGTCTCACATGTGGCAGATACAGAAGTATGGTTTTGGCCTTATGGAACTGTTATAGACAAGACAAGACAGACAACATACAGTGCAAATTGACAATAGTAACAGTCTAAATACAGTATTTGAGTTACTGTATTCTAGCAGCGAGGGTTGTTTGTGCAAAAATGCTGAAGTAGAAAAGAGTTGAAAGGCAATAAATAACAACAAATAATATATGCAAATATGGCAGCAAACGGACAGAAAAATGTGCAGTGAGATCAAGAAGCTGAAGGTAAAACTCCAGGCTGCAGCCGGAGGGAAGTTGACAGCCATGTAGCATTTCAGCACCTCTTTGTTGGACCAACCCCGGTATGTGGAGAGGGGCAATCTCACCTGACACGGTGCACCTGGTGGCAATCTACCTTCACAAGGACCCTCAACACCAGCTCCATCGCCAAGAAAGGCCAACAATGTCACTACCTGTTGCTGAGACTTTCTAAAGAGGGACTATAGAGAGTGTCCTGAGAGGCTGCCCTATTGGCCTGGTTTGGGAATTGTGCTGCTTCGGACCACAAGACCCTACAACAGATAGTGAGGACAGCCGAACATATCATCAAGGTCTCTCTCTTCTCTGTCAAGGACATTTACACCTCTCCCACACTCTCTTCTCCCTCCTTTCTTCTGGCAAAAAGATCTTTCCCCAGGCCATCAGACAGTTTCAAACTCTTGAATCAGAACTAAATCAGATCTGTACCTCACACACAAACACACTTATACTGTATCCCATAGACATGAGTCACATGTGAGTCCATCCCCATAAGCAAGCTTATGCTGTATGATTCCCTTTACATTTCTTTATCCTGCCATTTTAATGGCTATTTTGCACATTTTATGCACAATTTATTGCTTTGCATTTTTGCACCCTTAATTATTCTGCTGCTGGAATACAGTATCTGACTTAGTACTCTAATTATTCACACTAAAACTACTGTTACTGCTTTTGTCAGCTGCACTATATGCTGTCCTGCCCTATAGTATTGTATTGTTCTCTTTTGTGTTTTAGGTCTTGCACTTACTTTTGTTCATTTCAGTTAGTTATCAGTTAGAAAGCATATTCACAGCATGCGGTGGGTATTGTGATTGTGTGGAGGTTGGGGATAAACAGTAGGGGAATGATAAACTACAGCTGGACCATTTCCTCCCACATACATACTCTCTCTCTCTCCTTCAGGGAGATCAGTAGATCTGCCAAAAGTGGAACTGAACTCTTCTGGCCTTCAGCTGGACTTCAATCACTTTAGAGATTATCCCTGCCTTTTCCCAGGAAATCTACAGACCACACACACATGCAGGTCTATGCCTCAAACACACTCACACACTCTTTCTCTTTTGCGGTCTCTTATTTTCTCTCTTTCACCTATATTTACACAAAGAAAGTGAGAAAAAGCAAGAAAGATATATGAAGGGTGAAAATGACAGGGCTACGGTGTGAAACTCAATCACCAAAGGGTCGTGTTGGGCAAGGAAGAGGAACCAATTCTATTAGTGTATCATTAGATATGGAAAATGATCTCTGTCAGAATCATTCTCAACACAATTAGAATATGTTAATTACTTATTTAATTAAGGGCGTTCATTATAGCTTGCAGATGTAATCATGCGGACCAGAGACACCTGGACACAGAACAGTCATGTCTGACCAGCTGAGAGTGTTTGTGTACCCCACGATCAGTACCAGGCATGTGCCCAGACCACCTCTGGCAGTACCTCCTTTGGCCTCAAAATGCCCTCTTGCTTAGTGTTTATAATAAAGGTCTTATAAATGGCCATTCTTGAAGATCTCTTTTAGTGAGCATCAGCTCTGAAATGCCCGAGGAATGGAGGCAGCGGGACGGTTTGGGATCCGCGAGCTTTATCGCTCTTGGGCACCCCTGCTGGCGCAGTATTGGCCATCTGTGATCTGTTAACTCCAACGCATCACAGGTGCATGAACCACCACATTGACGGGCTGGAAAGCCCGTCAATAAGACTACAGTGTTTTTTGGTTTGTTTTTTTAAGAACCACCACACAGAATGTCCTCAGTAAAGGTTAATGCAATCCGTAGTGAATTTTAATCATTACTATAATAATAATTATTAATTAACAATAATTTAAAAAAAAGATTTTTTAGGCCAAAACCTTGTCACAAAAACAATAAAACAACAGGTCACACATGAGACAATGCATTTGTAATCATCTCATTTGATAACTTTTTTGTGAGGTAACTTTCAGAGGCATTAAACACTTCCAATGCATGGTTCTTATTAGAATCACTGTGAATAAAACTGACTCAAAAATCTTGGTGGAATTCCCCTTTAAGATTCCTTTTATGTGGATCTAAAACATTGCATTATCTCTCAAAAATAGTGTTTCCATTTATTATATTAAGTTTGATTACATTAACTTTTTTCCTTTGAGCCCTTGCTCAAGATACATTTCACACCCAGATACATACACTCAACACACCATTTAACACGGGCCATTTAAACTCCAAGCATTAAAACTACTGCAAATTTAGGTAATGGTGAAATTAGATTGGGATTTTTGGGGGATTTTTTTTCAGGGGTTGCCCCGAAGAAAGTCCTGTTGAAAAGATCCTGTTCTGCCCAAAGTTATGTCCTTCCACACACACACATACATAGACAGCTCCTGAGGGTAATTTGCTTTTGTTTGTTGTGTGTTTGTGTGTGTGTGTGAAAGACAGAGAGATAGATAGGTAGATAGATAGAGAGAGAGAGAGAGAGAGAGAGAGAGGGAGAGAGAGAGAGAGTGTGAAGGGGGGTGTTGGCCCTTCATACGGTTGTTTCCCTTTCTGAGTCTGTGGGGGATACAGCACAGGTTAAACTAAACTGGAAGACAAATGGTTTAGTTCAGTTTCAACCAGAGCCCATAAATCTACTTTAATACAGAGCAAGAGAGATTGAGGCAAAAAAAAAACAGCTGAATACAGCTCTCTTCCTCTCTATCATTCTCTGAGGGAACTCTCCAGCTGGACCCAAACTGACCCACATCCCCACACACAGCTGGGAATAATGTGCTCTGGTTTGGGCTCTGAATGAGTGAGAGTGAACCGTTAAACAACCTGCAATGTTCCATTGTTCAATTTTACAAACGTGAATACAGGTCAGAAAAATGGTGGTACGAAGGTTAAATTTAAGATAAATCTGTTATGCACAGGATTGTATTATTATTCATTCATTCATTTTCTGTAACCACTTAATCCTTACTAGGGTCGCAGGTACCCGGAGCCTATCCCGGGGTCTACGGGCGCAAGGCAGGGACTCAACCTGGGCGGGGCACCAGCCCACCGCAGGCCACACACACACCCACACACCATTCACTTACACACTCACACCTACGGTCAATTTAGAATCCCCAATTCACCTGACGTGCATGTCTTTGGACTGTGGGAGAAACCCGGAGACCCCGGAGGAAACCCACACCACCACGAGGAGAACATGCAAACTCCACACACACACAAGGCCAGGACCCTGGAGGTGTGAGGCAACAGTGCTACCCACTGCGCCACTGTGGGGCCCTGTATTATTATTATTATTATTATTATTATTATTATTCACAGCATCCCACTTCTGCAAGGGAATTTAAGGTCATTTGACACTCCGTACAAACACACATACGTGTGGAAAAACTTTAAGGTGTGTGTGTGTGTGTGTGTGTGTGAGTGATCTGAGAGAAATACTTGCGCAGATGAATAGTGCTGCTGGTCTTGGAGAACCAGCTTGTTTGCTTCAGTCACACTTCCTCCATCACTGACACATGCACACACACAAACACACAAACACACACACACAGCTCACAGTTGGAACGGATGTTTTTTTTTCCGTTTTGGTAAAATTAGCACATATAACATTACTGTATTTTTGTTGTAAAATAATTGTACACACACACACACACACACACACACAGAGTACTGTGCAAAAGTCACAGGCCCCTATGCAAATTGTTTAAAGCCACTTTTCTCAGTGTGTGATAATTAATGTGTCTTTCTGCTACCAATGTTAATGTTAGAATAAACACAAACAAACAAGAAAGCTGTAAAAAGAATCAAGATTTGTTTTGCTTATATAAAAGTAGTTGATATTGTGTGAGCTGGTGAGGAGAACACAGGTTCGGTTCCAGATTCCTCCTCGGTTCCTCCAGCCGTTGTTTGGATTGTGAACCTCCATCAGCAGCTCCTGATTTAATTTAATGAAGGACTGATGGAGTCAAACCAGGTTTCTGATGGAAGCTACAATAATACTGGACTTCCACAAGGAACCCACTGATACAATATGAATGTGAGAAATACACTTACTGCTCATTTAAACCGTTTTCAAACATCAAACATTTATATGTAAGATGGGCACAAATTATTATTTTTTTTTTTGGTCTGCAAACTTTCACATCCATAAATGACAATTAAAACAAGGGTTGTCCATAAAGAAGACTGATCACATATATTTGTGGGTGTGCTGATACTAAATGCATTATGTAGGTGTGTGATAACATATTGCATTTTACAGCTGTAAGAAGCTGTTGCTGAGGGTTTGGTGGATTCTGTTTCGACCAAGACAGCGGTTGTACCTCAGGGTGCTGTAATGAGTGATGCTAATGAGGGAGGCAGATTAGTGCTTTAATTTGCACTGGGACTGTGTCCAGAACAGCCTTCCAGATCACTCTCTCATTACCAGCTCTATAAACACAGTAAATTGACAAAAATTTGAGTGGCAAATGAGCTCTCTGTTATATATGGACACACACACACACTGCTACTGGTGTGGACGTGTAAATCGGGATAGGCGTTTCATCACCAAAAACCCTCAGCCCTCTCTCACATATGCACACACACATACATGGATTCTGTGTAAAAGTAGAGGAGAAAACGTTTGGGGTGGAGGGGATAATCGGAATAACTAATTCCTCAAGTCTTGGTGCATTAAGTTTCCCAGTCTGCCCTGGCTTTATTCCATCCCTGTCATTCTGTCCAACCATCCATCTCCTGTAACTGCTTAAGCCACACTAGGGTCGCGGGTACCCGGAGACTGTCCCACAGCTGAGGGCACGAGGCAGGGACTCACCCTGGGCAGGGCACCAACACACACACACACAAACACACACATAAAAGGCCAGGACCCGGATTCAGACCCCCAACCCTGTAGGTGTGAGGCAACAGTGCTATTTGTATTTACCTGTCACTCTCCCAGACTCTATCCCTTTGCCAGTCCCAATCCCTGTCCTATCTCTTGTCTATGATTCTGGTTCAGGTGCTCTTCTGGACTCCTGTTCTACCTGATATGGTTCCCCTGTCCAGGTTCTCGCCTGTCTGCCTGTCTGTTTCTTTACCCAGCTCCACCAGTCACCTCTTTAATCCAGTGACCCATCCATGCATCCATTGTCTGAACCGCTTATCTTTGGACTTTCGGAGGACACCGGAGCACCTGGCAGAACTCTTTTTTTTTTTTTTTTTATATGAGTTTTTACTTGAAACCATTCAGGATTTAGTATTTTGTACAAGAGTTTATTGTATATTGCACAAGTTCTTTTTTAAGGCTTAGTTTCACATCCCCTTGCCTTAATAACTACGTCAACCCCGTCAGAAAAGAATTATAGCAGTGTCTTGGGATTGCTCCTGTCCATTTTAGCCCACTCTTCATTGATCTGGGTGCATATTTCTGCTGTTGACCGTGTGTGTCTAACCTGCTGTTCCAAACTGAGATTTAGGATTGAGGTCTGACGATTTTGCTGGTCAGTCAAAGTGTCCCAGCATTCCATTATACACTATATGGACAAAAGCATTGGGAGGTGTGACCATTACACCAACAGGGACTTTAATGACACTGCATTCAAATCCATAGACTTTAATATGGTGTTGGTCCCCCTTTGCATCTATAACAGCTTCCACTCTTCTTGGAAGGCTTTCCACAAGATTC
Source organism: Brycinus macrolepidotus (assembly GCA_037974445.1). Taxonomy (NCBI): domain Eukaryota; kingdom Metazoa; phylum Chordata; class Actinopteri; order Characiformes; family Alestidae; genus Brycinus; species Brycinus macrolepidotus. The sequence goes on along the minus strand of JBBPCZ010059019.1, from coordinate 33 downwards.
TGGAGTTTCTGTGGGAATTTGTGCCCATTCATT
>JBBPCZ010058998.1:0-12491 GCA_037974445.1 Brycinus macrolepidotus | reverse complement strand
TAACGTAACTACTGGAAAGTTATTTGATTCAGAAATCAGCGACGCTACAGGCAAGCTACTGGAAAATGTAGTTAAACAATAGCGGCGCTACTGCCCATCACTGCCTTTCGGTAAAGGTTTGTTAACTGTTAAGTTGTAAATGTTAAGTTGTAAATGTTTGGTAAATGTTAAGTAGACCAATGGCTCATTTTGAATCAACAACAAACAGCAAACAAAAGTGCTGAATCTGTTTCAGGGCTGTCAGCCCTCACACGCTGAGCAGGAGACTCATGCAATTACACCTAATCACACATTTTCATGCCATGCTTGCAAGCACTCATGAATCTGACCCCTCGTGGCATTTTTCCTATAGATACCATTCCAGTTTTCATTGGTTAAAGAAGTTTGGACAGTCTTTTGTGTTCTTATAAAAGAATGCAAGTGAAGGAGAGCATGTTTTATACATAGGGTGTCCAGAAGGTGGCCAAGGCTACTTCAGGGGGTCCACATACCATGGTAGAAAATTTGTGTGTAACCCTAACCTAGCATCTAAGGAGTGTGAATGAATCGAGTTATTGCTGATTAGAGGTACAAGTCATAGTTCACTTTTAACCCAGTTCTTGTGTTCCACTAGGGTTACTTCACCAGATTTCTGTAACATATCTGTACGTCAGAACTGCTGCTCAATCTCTCTCTCTTTCTCTCAAACACACACACACGCGCGCGCACACACACACACACACACACACAAGCCCATGCTCTGACCTGGTGGTGGTAGACTGGGTCCATGTGAAGTCTGATCACACTGACTCTGACTAGCCTCAGGTAGCGAGCCCCTCACAAAAATAACTGCAGTTACTATGAAATGAACTGCGTTTATACTTCAGTATGTTGCAGTATAACGCTGTATCAGTTAAGTATGTTATAGACAAGTGCAGTTATACTGCAGTTTCGGAAATACAGTTTATAACACGTAATTTTATAGTAGTTTTGTTTACAAAAAAACTGCATTTTAATGCAATTTAATGCTTTTTACCTTCAAGGAGACTGCATTATTGTCATGGAAAACAGCAGTATTTTTTAAGGAGCTGCCCTGGGGTCAGGTGGTGATGGAAAATACAAAAATAAGACAGTCTATCTATGCATTCAATAACAAGTGTACAATTTCCCACATTTTATTCCATCTCAGTTAATTATTGTATATTATATTACATAATTATTTATAATTAATAATATAAATTACAAATCCCCATTATCAAAACTGTACATTAAAATCAAGTAGTTAGATCATGGCTACCCTACTTTGCAGTAGCAATAATTTCTTACACTTTTATGATAGCAAACAGGCTAATTGTCTTCCAGTCTTCAAGTCAAGTAGGTTTACTGTCATTTCAGCCATATACACAGTGCACAACGAAACGAAACAACGTTCCTCCAGGACCACGATGCAACACAAGTATGGAGTGCCATGAGAAAGAGATTGCAAGAAAAACACAAGAGCAACAACACAACAGGACAACATTTAGTGCAGTCAACAGCTACAGTACTATTTTGAATGAATACAGTATCATATCAGATATTGTATTCTAGCAGCAAAGTCTTTCTAGCAGTTGTTAATCTTTTGAGTAATGTTAACAAATTGACAGGAACAGTTGTTTGTTTTGAGTTCAAGTACAAAAATCTAACAGAGTTAACAGATTTCAAATAGCTAAGTGTTAACTTACTGATCACTGATAGCCGTACTAGTTACCCAACATTAGTTAAGCACTCAGTACTGAAACTTCCACTTATTTGCGTGGATGTAAATGTAATGTTAGGCTTACCTGGGAATTAATCTTAACTCTTGTGGAGCCAATTGCTCATAAGCATCTACATGGCAACTCAACTTTCTTAAAAGTTGCTCAGGAAACCTAAACCTGATGCTAACCTTATGACAACTGCTACAGTTGTGTCAGTTGCTTGTATGACTCATGAACTGTGGAAATATTGACTACATCCCAAACTGTATACTGCCACACTAAAAATGTTCCTCTATCCCTCTTTTTTATCAGTGCCAGTTCCTCTATCATTGCTCTCTGGGCCAATTTCTCTATCACTCCTCTCAGAGGCCAATGCATGTCTCATACCTTTTCTCTGGGCCAGTTACACCATCAACTGCAGAACTGCACGAAGGCAACATCAAATGTACCCTGCTGTTTGGGAGTAAGGAGTCATAATTTTGCCACTACAAAATGCATACTTCTCGGATAGGAATCTCCACCATGGACTATATTTCTTGCTTGCAGGGGATGCTGTCACTTGGCTGAGGATCACACGCGGTGAGGATGGTAATGCTTTTATCCTACCAGAATTTCGAAAAGCCCCATCCCCTGTGCTGGAATTGGGTAATAGTTCGGTCTCACCAGCAGTCCGCAGAGCTGTGGAAGTTAACTATTAACCAATCTTGACACAGGAGGCGGAGCTTGCCGGAATAGCGGTGGGAACATGAGGCGAATAGAGTGCAGACGAGGTTACAGTGCCTGAGTGACGGAGCAAAGCCTCCGTGCAGCTCCAGCATGATAATCTAATCACCTGCTACAGAGAGCCTTGTCACTGTTCCTGTGAACAAACACACTGCGCAGTGTCCTCGTCTGACACAGGTTTAGGTTTTTTTTTTATCGGCTACTTTTGTTTTCATTTTGCAAAAAAGGAGAAAAGGTGGTAACCCACTATTTTACTGTGTGAGCAGCCTGTTTAAATCTCTTCCCTTAGTCCAAAGATTAATCTTAGCAGTTCGTGATTAGGAAGAGAAATAGCTGTGCATGTCAAACAGGGAGTGAGCATTCTCAATGCTAAAGTTTCTGGAAATGATAGACTGAAGCCTTATTTAATATATTGATCTGATTTCAGTCGTCCTTCGTGACTGACTGAATTTCAGGTTAACACACACATTGGCAACCCGCGAACTGAAGGTATACTTTCTTTTAGTACTTCCTGATAAGAAGAAGATAAGAAGCATAGCTGAGAACCAGTCGGGAAGTCCTCATCTTCTTTGCCTCATATTCAAAACACTTCTCTCAAATCAACAGTAGCCTAATTTAAGCCTGGAATCCATGGCCTTGCATTTAGTGGATGGAAATGCCAAAGGGAGAAAGTGCTTTGTGTTTCAGTAAAGCAGACAATCGTTGTCAGAGCCCATCTAAATTGTTATTCTCTGAAAACTAATGCTTAGTAATGAGTCAGCAGCGTTGACGCCGGCGCACCTGAGCTCAGCCTTGATACTAATTCTTTTTTGAGAGCCACATAATGAGAATAATGTTTTAAAAAACATTGAACTGAGCTCCCTTGGCACTGCCTCTGTAGCTAATGCAATATGTACTAATTTGAACATCACTTTGGGTACATCTACAACCTCTGAATGCAAAATATCTCCTAACTGCCATTTAGGTAAAAAAATAACACAAATAACACTTGCTTCTTTCGAAGAATAAAAGAAAAAAAAGATCAAATTGTAAGTTTACACACATTTCTCTTTGATGTTGACATTATCCTCTTTTTCATTAGAGAAGGAAAGAAAGGAAGGAAGGAAGAACATAAGAAAGAAAGATTATGATTTGTCAGTTTGCAAACATTTCCTATCTTGCATTAGAGCAATAAAAAGAAAGAAAGAAAGAAAGAAAGAAAGAAAGAAAGAAAGACATCTACAGCATGTCAATTTATACAGAAATCTTACATGCCTGCTTGACCAGCAAGTATTTCAAAAATTCATGTTGAAATACAATCACACATAACATCAGGGCTGAAACTCATTGCCATGGCAGCATTTGTACAGATGCATAGGAAAATAAGGAGTCAAGACTAAACAGGAGTTTTTCTGAATAAAACTGTTGCAGGACCATCCAAATGTTTGCTTTGCACACACACCCACACTATATTTTCACTTGATCCAGCATTTGCTTCTCATCTTCAGCCAAGAGCAACAGTGTAACAGATTATGAAGGATACCACTCACTGATATGGAGAGGATTATTGAGGTTAGCTGAAAAACATGGACCAAATATCTAAAAAATTATAGAATTCACAGGGCAAATATCTGCTGGTGTTTCATCAGTTCTATAAGGAAGGTATCATCGAGTCAAAAAAGCTTTTATGCCTCACCAGGCAAACAGTAACCAGGCAACAGGAAAAGTAATAGCTTTTGGTGCGAGACAGAGCTGTGAAGTGCAGCGCTTTCTAAAAGCGACTTCTCTCCTACTCTTCAGACAGGCCTGACATCTGAAAGCACATCAAAGGCAAAAATGGCTTTGTAATCAATTTATCAATGCCAGCAAAAGGACAGATGGAGCGGCACAAACGTGGAATTTGACAACAGTTGTGGTACATGGTTTATAATTTCATTTGCTTAAATAACAGATCCGTACTTTCAACATTTGACTGCATACCACATGAAAATTGAATACTTTACCTAAGTCTATGGCTTAATTACTTTCTGTACACTACATATAAAATGGAATATATGTTAAAACATTTTCTATTTTCATATGGGTCCACAATATTTTCCCTTCCATTTTCCAACAACCTATTTCTTTTTCATATACATTCAAGGTATACATATAATTATAAGAAATAATACAAGCATAATTAAAGGCAAGAATAAGAAACTGATTCCTAATTAAAGTTACATGGCATTGGATTAACATTAGATAAATTAGTTTCCTCTGTGTCAAGAAGGAAGCTTTGTGACATTTGAAGCAGCTGAAGATGCTGAAAAGTTGCTGTGGCTGGTTATTAAAAGCCTAAGGGTTTGACCATCTTTGAAGGACAAGCCTGAAGATGGACTGTAAAGTCACTGTTATTCTGTAAAGTCAAGTCTTTACATTTTAAAATAAAAAACCTCAATAAAGTCATCTGTATTCACCATCAAACAAGAGTATCCCTTTTTATGTAGTAGCATACTTTATTTACTGTTGCTGAGTCACTGTGTTAGACACACCTCTGTGTGTATACTGCGTATATTCTGTGTATTAATTGGTGCTGGTCATTGTTGCACATCAAGATATTTTGGTCAGTGTTTATCAGTGTGCACCTGTTTCAACTAACTTTGCAAGACTAATAGGCTCTGCTAATATCTCTTATTCTGTGTTATGCATTTCCATAACACACCTCATTCCAGAATCTCTAGTATTAAATATATTACAGGCAAATACGATTTCATTTCACCACGTTAGAATACAGATTTCTGAACAGTCATTAGGTCTTGTACGGAATCTATACAATCAGATTGGCAAAGTGAAGCCTAATGCATTTCCTAAAACTAATTGTAAAAACATGTAATGCTGTGACAAATTTTCCAATGAAATATTTGTGCAATTTAAAAATTACATGTTTGAATGTATTTTAATGAACTTCAAATAATAAGTTGACAATGTTTACAGACTACTGTTCTGTTAACTTATCATTGGAGGTTCAATAAACTCACACTTTTAAGCCAACCAAGTTACTTACTGTTTTACCTTAAAATTGTTTTTTTTTAGCAAATTTGGCAAATTTGAATCCAACTAGCATTCATTTTTGAAACTTTAGCTAGGTCATTTTTATTTCTAGTTGACATTAATAGGCATGTTAATGACATGCTGATGACTGGTATTTCTCTAATTGATGAGTTCCTTATTTCTTACTGTAGGGTCAAACAAGAAAGAAATTTTAGAACATTTGTTTAGTCACATTTAGACAGTAGTAAATACTGATAGCTACACAGTGTTCTAAATGAGTCACTTAATTCTCTCATTCAAAATGCCTAAAGAACATTGCTACACTGCAGGTAAATCCATGATTACTCAGTAAGAGAATAACAAAATAGATAAACAGAGCAAAAACCAATATGAAAATGAACAAGAAAATAAGTTGCATCAGTTAAAATAAGTTAATCATTATTCTGGTGGAAAATGATCAACAGCAGCTGAAACAGACTCAAGCAATCTTTGTATGGAAGAGAGCTGTGCTGTGGCTCATTTATGCAGATACACAAATTGCTCAAGTGAGCAATAAGCTCTTTCAGATAGTAAAGGAAACTTCAGCCACAGATATATTGGTTTACAGACAGTGTCATAAAGCTGTCAACCATTAAAGGTCTAATAAACAATGATTTCACTGAAAGTATTAAATATAAATGAAGAGCAAGGTTTCGTTTTTCACAAATGCAGATACATAGGTTTCCCAGACAGGGATTAAGCATAGTCCTGGCCTACACAACATTATGAATGGAGATTCTCTACTGGAAGGAAAGTGTACTCCAGGACGAAGCTTAATTCTTGTCTGGGAAACAGACCTCATGTCTTTGAAACATAAGTGAACCACAGTTGGATATGGAGATTTTTGCTGGCTTTGAGCACTTTCCAAACCCTCCCCTTCTCATCAGGTAACATACATACAATATAAATCAGAAGAAACCTCATGAGTGAAATTTGGACATGACTCTGCGAGTTTGTGCCTGTGTGTGTCTCTACAATGTGCTAAACTTGAATGATTAGGCCGGGCCTAATCAAATTCTCAGTCCAGCTTCGAGTCACAATGAAATCTCGCCCACGAAGTACTTCAATTACGAGGTTTTATTACAAAAAAAGTTTGATAAAAAGAAATAATTTACAAAGTGATTCGTATACGCCACATGATGAAGAAAAACATACATAAATCACTTCTGTTTCCTCGCCGTATTTAAAAATATCAGTGTCGGTTTTCTGGTTGGGAACCCCTTTAAAAATCGACCTTCACGGCAATACGATGAGAAAAACAGAGGTGAGTTTAAGTCATCCGAGTGCTCGGAAGACACACGCACTTTCCTGATCACACACTTGGGCGCTGAGCTGGCCTAGAGCGAGACAACTATCTCTAAACTGGTCACAAACACACCACTGGAGACAAAGGAACAAACAAGCAAAAAAACAACCCCCCTACCAAAAAACCCAAACAAACAAAAAAAAACAAAAACTGACGAAAAAAGAAAAACTCCCTTAATTTGAGACACGGTACTTTTGTTAAGTCTTGATAGCGAATTGTGTACGTGCGTGTGTGTGTTTCCTCTATCAGAAATTAATAGCAGCTTTTGTCGTCCAAAACGGTCGTTTCTCTTGATTATTTTCTTAATTCTGCCCCCAGCCTCTTGTCCTCCTCAAAGAGCTACATGTGAACCACCGCATCCGTCTTCTCGCGCAGGCGCCTCCTGTACTCGTCTAGCCAATCCCTGAGCTCGGAGATGCGGTAGCCCTCGGGCCCCCTGCCGCCTTGGTACACCACCTTGCCGTCCTTCACTATGTAGAGGCGGTCGAAGTAGGCACCGTATGCCGCGTTGGCCGCGTTCTCCATGATATCGGCAACCACGGGGCAACCGGGCGGCGCCTCGCGCTCCATGATGCGCGCGGCGCGCAGGCGCTCCTCTAGGCAGCGGTGCCGCGGAATCTGGTAGGGTGCATCCGAGCTTGCCCAGCCGTCGGACGGATGCGCTTCCTCGATGTACACCAGGAGCGCGTCAGCCACGTCGGCGTAGTGGCGCACAAGGCGGCCGAAGGCGCGGAGACGCGTCATAAACGGCGGTCAGGTGCAGCTGCCAAAGTTGAGCACGAGCGGCCGCACTCCGCGAGCATACTCCAGGATGCGGCGGCGGCGCGCGTCCGCCAGCCGCACCACCTCGCTATTGGGCGCCGCGCGGCCAATGCGCGCCGCCTTCAGCGCGTCCAGCTTGTGGCCGTACCACACGGCACGCAGCGACGCCACGCTGAACATACGGTCTGAATCGGACACGCAGAGCGGCGGGTCGTCGTCGTCCGCGTTCCTGCTTGCCTCCTTTTCTTCCTCACCCTCGCCCTCCTCCTCTTCGTCGCGCGCAGTCGCTCGCAACAGCATGCGCTTTCGTACGCAGAGGAAGTCGAGGAGCCACAGTGCGAGCGCCGCGAACACGAAGCGTGGCAGCAGGGCGAGACAGGCTAGCGCGCTCCGCAGCGCTTCCGCCGTGTTCATGGCTCTCTGCTGGACGGAGGAGGAACGCAGCCCGGTGGGCCTTTATATAACGGGAGAGGGCTGACAGGTTGAATAGGGGAGCTCTCTCGCTCTCTCTCTCTCTGTCTCTCTCTCTCTGCCTCATGGTGGAGATGATTACTCACACGCCTCCTACCTCCTGTTAAAAGTTATGCTCTAAACGAACTCTTCCGAGAATGTGAGAAAGGGACACGAGAATCCACAGTCACAAGATGAAACATGAATGATGACTTTAGAGAGCTGGGGACAGCTTTAAAGTAGCAGCTCCACACTGAGCATGTAAACACCTCTGTTTTCAGCCTTCCAGGAAGCTGCACATTCATTGACATCAACCCTGAAAAGTCTAGTGGACCAGATGAGAGCTGAACACGTCTGGGAAAATCACCTTTTGTCACTCACTGAACAATGGCTTCTACTTAACACACAAAACGCACTTTTGTTTCAATCATGTTCGTCCACCATTCCAGTCCAACTTGTTCACTGACGTATATTTAGTGAAGGATCGGTCAGCAGAGGTGTGCATGTAAGAAAATGATGGTAGCTTAATGTATGCTTAAATCTAACTTAAATTAAGTCAACTGGCTTGCCTGACAGGACTGCCTTGCTGGTTATTACATAGCTTCTAATAAGGACATAGCCTAAATAGTCAAGTAGTTAAACCTAGTCCAGTTAGCAAGCTTATATAAATATAATATTTGAATGTACATGGCGATGTATAGAGATGGCCCTGTATAAAGTAGTTAACATCGTGGAATTACAATGGGTTTGCTTCCAGTGTGCTTTTTTCTCAGTTACATTTCAGTGTAGCCTATGACTGACATTTTGCCACTAAGGGGCGGTCTCAAGCCTGACAAAAAAGCACTTCATCTCTTCACTTTGCACGCCCGTTCGCAAAAAAAAGCCACAATCATATGAGAAATAAAACACAAACAAAACAGTTAAGAAGCATAAAAAGAGCAGAGTGTTTTTTATTATTCACAGAGAGGATCTAACATAAACTGAATAACGCACTCATCAAAGCTGAATTTTTGATTCAGCTGTTTAAGGTGTCCAGACGAAAAACACATGCATCGCAGTTCAGGAAGAGTCACACATCCAGTTCTTCAGAAACATATTATTTCTGGCCTCAGTTAAAACATCATCAAGCCCTGAGTATAAGATTCAAAGAAAAAAAAAAAGGAAAATGCAAAAGTGAACTTTGGTTGACACGTGTACACTGTAACACAAGGATATTCATTGGACATTTGCTTGAAATGCTCGTTTGGGGAAGGAGGCATCAACATGGAACATTAGACAGCTACAGCACGCCTGTGGTGTCCTTCTGAAAGTTTTAGGAAATATCTGCATGAAGATATTTTTCTCTTTTGAATAATTTTAAAGAGTTTATTAAACTGTAACAATAAGAATGTTAAGACAAACTTAGAAAAATCAGACAAAAATGTTATATACAAAAGATTCAGTGGTTACATGTTTAAATTGTTTTTGACTGCACTGTATATGTGCTCTAATTTTACAGCAATTTACAATGCAATTTATAACTATTGTCTGAAATGATTGTATGTTATTGTATTTTACTATGTATTTTGGGAGCTGATATCAGTTTTTAAAAGTTTAATGTATAATGTCAGTTTGTGCAAAAACAAACCATCCCATAACTCCATGTTATTTCGAAGAGTGTCACACAGGGACATTGTTTCAAACAGTTTCAAAACATTAACATAAAATTTGCAAGATTTAATATTTACAGCACTTTACTGGTAACTATAAGCTACTTTTCCCTGTTATGTTTGTAGAAACGTTTAGGTAATTCTGGGTGTGTTTTTTGTAATGTATGTAAATTAATTGAAATGAAAATTATACAGTAAACTCCATGTCCATCAGCTGCCATAGTGCAGAATAAAATACAATAAAGATAATTTAAGGCAATGCTATGTTATTGTAAAGTATGTTGTAAATTACATCATTTTTTTCAAGTGTAAGTAGAGGATTGCAAGAAGATTTTGAAAAAGAAGACAACTGAAAACTGTCAGCCATTTAAAACTTCTGCCCTAAGCTTTGGTCTTGTTAATGCCTATATAGCAATGTAGACTAACAGGTCAACAGGACTTTAAAATTAGTAAAGAGACCTAAATGTTAAAGCAACATATTTTGTACAATGACAGTGAAATTCCCAGTGTCCTCAAACAAATGCTTGCTAATTAACAGCCTCCTAGATTGTTACTATTGCTAAAACTTGTCAAATGTGTATGACATATCAAACTACCATAACATTTAGTGAGATTTTGTACCTTTCCACTTTGATCTTGGACTCAGCCATAGGACGATTTGACTGAGATTGTAAAATGATTTGACTTAATGCTGTTTTGTTTTTACGGTATATTTTGCTGCTAAATGGCACAAAAAGTTGCTTAAGTAAAGTGGCCCCTTATAGTCACGCGCGAACACACCACAGCACACAGTGTGAAATTCTTTCTCTGCATTTAACCTATTCACCAAATGAAGCAGGGGGCTGCCACCAACGAGGGGCGCCCAGGGAGCAGTGTGTGGGGACGATACCTTGCTCAAGGGTACCTCAGTGATGACACTAGCAGTTGGGATTCGAACCCACAACCTTCTGATTGCAGGAGCACCACTAGACCACCAGTTGCCCCAAAGATCATTCCTCGACAAGAATGGGACGAGGACAAATGAGGACAAGAGATCTAAGTTACACAGAATGACGTAAAAGGTGCAACAAATCTATATATGTGGATGTAGGGTCTCAGGAGGTTAAATCATTATGCGCCAGTTTCCCAAAGCCAGATTACACTGGAGACTAAAAACAATTTCCAGTGATTCACTACTGACATTTCAATGTAGCACAAGGCTAAGCTTAATCCATGTCTGAAAAATAGACCCTATGTCTTACAATTTGTGTGTACTGCTCATCCAACATTTCATTTGAAATAATGGGTCTTTGTCCCCCTTTGCTGCATAACAGCCTCTGCTATTCTGGGGACATTTTCCAGTAGATGTTGAAACAGCACTGCAACATTGATTACATTCAGCCACAAGAGCATTAATGAGGTTAGGTACAGTATTTAAAAGCAGGTACTGCGCAGGTACATTTTTTTTCATCAAGGTACAAACAATGTCAGTGTACCCTCAAAACTACAACATGATCATTGGGGTCAATTTTTGTACCTTAAATATGTTTTTCTTAGAGGAAAGAAAAACATATTTAAAAGATTCATATCTTTTCCTAATCTAATGTTTTAAAGTAGACAAGTAAAACAGAAAACTTGGGGTCAGAACAGAGCATATAGAATATGACAATATTATGTTCCCTATTATGTTCCCTTAGTAAAGGTACTGAAGGCCTACCCTTTGAGAGTTCCAACCCAGTGACACAAGTGGCATCTGTCAAGTAAATGTTTGGTACCTTTTTCTGAAAATGTGGAGATTATATAAACTATGTGGGCTAAATTGAACACATTTAATAGATACAAACCTTTATCAGTGATTTTGATATCAGCAGTCTACTCTGCTTTCACAAAGAGGACATACATGGCAATACACCAGTAGTTTTGAGATGCAAAAAGGGGCACTTTGATGAGTTTGTACAACAGATAAAAATAACGTATTCACAGGAAAAAAGTATTATTGGTCAACAGTGCTCTGATTATGCATGTTTTGGAAATGCATAGGAAACAGGCTGTCACAGAAGATGGAGAACGTACCTGAACCAAAGTTAGCCCAGTGTAGCGTAGTGGAAGAACCCAATCGCAGACACACACGAGAGAGTCGGTTTACTTCGCGCTTTGCTCTGAGAAAGCTCAACACTGAGTAAAGGCTCCCACCAGGAGCCAACGTTCTCACACGCACACAGGGGATAGAGACTAGAGAGAAGGGGGGTGATAGGTGTACTCACGGTACTGGAGATAACCAGCTCGGGATGAGTGGGCATCTGAACTCAATGACTGAGCGCAAGGAAACCCCAGCTTCCTGTTTATATACGTGTGGTGACATCACTCCTGTGACCTCATGCGTCCCACGTGGTTGGTTTGTGTGACACAGGCTACTAAACATTTTTGAAGAACAATTGTAAACAATTTTGAAGAACAATATTTGGTTTCACTAAACATTACTAACATTAACATTACTGTACATTAAACGTTACTCAACATTCCTGGAATGGAATGGAATGGCTGACTAATGGAAACCTAAAGCTATAACTACAGACTTTGCCACCAATGTTTTCACAATATTACAAAAGACCTTGATTCAGAATGCAGCTGTGAGGTTAGTCTTCAATGTTCAAAAATTCTCACGCACCACGCTTCTACTACGAAACCTTCACTGGCTCCCTGTGGCCGCTCGTGTTAGGTTCAAGACCTTAACACTTGCCTTCAAGGCCAAGAATGGACTTGCACCTCCTTACTTATCAGCAGAGGTGGACAGTAACAAAGTAGATTTACTTGAGTACTGTACTTAAGTAGAGTTTTTGAGTATCTGTACTTCAC
>JBBPCZ010058978.1:0-12492 GCA_037974445.1 Brycinus macrolepidotus | reverse complement strand
TGTGTGTGTGTGTGTGTGTGTGTGTGTATATGTATATGTATATGTGTGTGGGTGTGTGTGTATATATGTATATGTATATATATATATATGTGTGTGTGTGTGTGTATATATGTATATGTATATATATGTATGTATATGTAGTACACACATACACATATACATCTATATATAGATAGACATATATAATATGACAAAACTGTGCTTGTGGATATGACCATCTAAAAATGCTTTGGCAAGGCGGAGGTTTCAGCAGCAACTTTATATTATCATATTCATATCACATTCTAGAGCAGACCAGGTGGTGGGTTGCATTTTCCCCATCACAATGATAATGAACATAGACTTTGAGAAAGGTCTTTTCACAAAGTGTTTGAAAAGTACTATTTAAATTGCAATTATATACTATAATGTGATAAGGACATTATTGAACTTATAAGTGCAACTGCTTCTGTAGTGATAAGCACCTCACTGACCGCTTCAAATGCAAGGTAGTGTTCTGCGAACTGCGAGATTTATCATAATTATAATCTAAAATCTTAATTATAATTAACAATAAATGGAATCATTTGAATAAGTACCTTCAACAGTAAAACATCTGAACACAGCTGGTGTACAGGGTTCTGTAAAAGTATACAAAAATGTTATAGAACATACAAGAAATAAAATGTTTGTATATTTAAAAATAACTGGGCAAAAGATATTTCTTACTTGCCTTTTGTTTCTCAATGAGACAGTGCAGGCATGCATCGATTACCTGTTTTGAAAAAAGACCGTTTATACACATTAACAACAACAACAATTTCTGAAGAAACTGCTTGATTTCTGTGTGCAAAAAATTAGAAAGGAGTATAAATGCTGACAAAGGCTCTTTCTGCATATAGTGGAACTGGCCATTGTGATTTCACAGAGGGGATCTGTGTTCTGGTTGATGGCACTCATTCCTATTGAGGTCTATGGAAGGGATCTGAGGGGAAAAAGGTGTTTGTGGTTTTGCTATCTAAACTCCCCCATCTACTCGCACATTTAAGCCATGAATGGTGTCTCTACGGCAAAAACTGTAGAATTAATAGCACTTCAAAGTGGGAATCAATCACAATAATGATAACTTCTCTTACCTCATCAGAAAGCCACCCAGTCCCCTGCAGTGTTTGAACAGAAGAATCATACAGCTTGTATGGTCCGACAACTGCCTCCACGCGCCCAGTATCCTTAGCAGCCCATAGCCTCTTTACTAAAAGAAAAATATGATGTTAGTTTAGTCATGAGAATTGTAGTTAACCTGGGTCAAGGCCAACGGGCCACATTTGTTCAAGAATCAACACAATGAACATGCGGTTTCACTCAGAGAAATAGGAAAGGTACAGGGGGTGGACAAAAGAGAAACGCTTACTGACAGACTGATCCATTTGCTGACTTCCACAAGCTCACTGTCTATTGCATTACATTCAATATGAGTTGAAGACAGCATATGTCCAAATGCCTAGGGATTTAGATCTCTGTTCTCCTCAGACCAGATCTTTCCTTTGTAGTAAGCGGTCACTGGAAGACGATTCTAAGTCCTAACACTTTGGTGTAAAGCTTTACATTTTTGTTTGACAGTGAAGGTGAGAGGAAATGATAGACATGTCCACCCTCTGTACATCACATAGCTAAACTGACCAACAGGTCAAAAGAGACAAGATAAGACAATACAATGAAGTTTTAGCAGCAAACATGCAATCAAAGTCATGCAACAGTGAACCAAGTTGGAACGCCAAACTGGCAACAAATGACCAACTGACCAAAAGAGATTTTCAGGTATGCCACCTTCATCTTCTGTGCTTTGTTTCAGGAAGGGAGGTTCTGGTTCAAGCTTTTCTGGTGCTGCTACTGAATTTACCTCTTGGTGGGAGGCACAACTTTTGTCAGCTGTTTTTGGTGTGAAATGAATAACAGAAGGTCTGGTATCTTCTGGAATTTGCTGATACTGAGGGTTAGCTGTAGGATGGCATGGGGGGCATCTTCAGGTTTGTGCTGCTGTTCACTGGCTGACTGATATTTACAGGGTGGCTCCTTCTGTACGGCTTAATATGGTCAATGCTGTAGTGATTTTTTAAAGCAGCTCCCTCAGTGTTTTTTAATCTAACACATTTGCCAGAGATGTCCTGAATGGTGTAGGGACCTGAGAAATCTGGATCAAGTCTTCCTCCTTTCCTTGCACGTTTCATGTTCAGGAGAAGAACTTCATCTCCAACATTTAATACAGTGTTTTTGTACTTCTTCTGGACTTGTCTGGCATAGGCTTCCTTTTGCTCTTCTTGGGACTTTGCTATATTTTCTTCTACAGTTTTTTTTAACTGCGTCTTGTGCGTCTCTTGTAGAATATACAAAGTCACTGTAACTTGACTCCTTGGGGAGAATGATGGAGGACAGCTAAAATTTACCATTTTTAATTAACAATTAAAACCTGAAAGGCAAATAACGCATGTGCAACATGAACTGAAAAAAGTAACACTTTCATTTATTTTCTAATGTTTACATAACTAATGTTTAAAACTAATTATACTATTATTATACAGCTTTGAGCCCAAAATGCCACAAAGACATAGATACCTATACTTTTTTTAAACAGTGCTTTTTGATCATTTTTGTATTATTAACACTTTTTATTATTGTCACTTTTTACACTTGACACAGTTGTACAGGTGAACACATTATCATACTGAAAGGTCTCCTCACCATTGATAACCTTACATTAAGATACAAATGTAAAGAACAAAAGCTAGTCACTTACTTTATCTGTAAAATGTATCTTGCATATAGAAATTAATCAGAAAAGTTTAAATCTGCAACCAGTATCAATATACCCTCTCTCCAATTAAGATGACATTTAATTTATGTATAATCATAGTAGTTGGATAGAATGAATTCTTTAAACATTTACCTGCACTTCAACAGGACCTTTAGATGGATAAGTTGCTTCTCTCCCGTTCATTAAAAAAAATGATGTGTGTTTGGTTGTGGTGTGGACCTTAGACCTCAAAGAAAACAGTGTAGCATCCAGATACACATTCCAGTCATTCTGTTGACTGTTGACTAATTTTCTGAGGTCACAATGGTGTCAATGTTTTAAAAGCTATTGAAATGTTACATACAAATAAAGCATCCCTTTTTATGTTGTCATTTGTCTCTCTGTGGGTGATCCGCTGCTGTGACACTCCTATCAATTTTCAGTAAGCTGCAAAGACTAGAGTTGAGCTTCAAATGACAAAAGAAAAGTTTCTTAAACACAATCGCACAAAACCTTTGGCCTGGCAGCCTCTTGGCACACTGTGGCAAATGGTTGACCTTTAGTTATGGAAAAGTAAACTTAACACGTACTTCGTTCACAAATTCTCTTCCTTGGTCTGACAAAATTCTTTTTGGGCAGCCATGTCTATATATTATTAAGCACAACTGTTGAGCTACCTCAGCAGCACATTTGCTTTTTAATCGAAAAGCCTCAGCCCATAGTCTGTTGCAGTGAGAATGTACTGGAAGCCACTAGACGTTTTTGGAAGAGGTCCAGTTACATCAATTCTTATTATCTTCCAGACATCAGACACCTGTCAGTGAAAAAAGAATCACATTTGTATAATGTATACATTACTATTTTCTACTAAAATGCTACTGATATTTACCTTAATACACTGCAGTGGTTGCACAGCAGCCAAAGGTTTTCCAACTTTTTGGCACTGGTCACAAGCCAGGACCTTAAAGATATTATATGTTCTTATTTATAGAGTCTACATAAATATCCAACATTCTTATTTAATTAGACTACATAATGACATATATTCTATAACAAAAAATCAATCTAGCTACAGTGTTTATTACGGCGTGTCATCCTGAAATCTGGGTCAGGTCTTCAGGATAATTACTTGACCGTATTTTTTGTGTATAGTTTACATACTTTATGGCTGTTAAAATATTAGTTCATTTTATATTTGTTTTAACTTTAAAACTTTAAAAATACTTACCCAATTTGCAATGTCAACTGGCATGCCATACCAGTAAAATCTGGAAGACACTGCAATTCGAGTTTTGAGTACACCAGTGTGTCCACCAATAGGACTTGAATGAAACTCCTGAAATAGTCCCATGGCTTCTTCTTTTGTTTTGATCACTTTCCTGTTTCCAAACAAGAGCTCTCCGTCTACATTTCAGAAATAATTCAAATTAATTATAACATTTATTTAACCAATAACCACATAGTTAATATTTACAATAAACTACTGACCCTTCAGCCTGAATTTTGAGGCATATCTCTGAAGGTTTTGCCTCTGGGACTTGCCATATTCTGATGGGTAGGACCCTTTAGAAAGAAATGCGAGCAGTTCCTCATATTTGTTCTCCATAACTATGGAGAAAATCGGACATTTTCAGAATAGCTTCAGGATCCATTGTAAGAAACAATGCACATACTGTAAATAAAAATACCAATGTTAAGGTTCTTAGAAATTAAACAATGTTATCACTCAATTAGCAAGTATGTAGTGCAATATTTCTTCGAGATAACAAATGAGCGTGTTGTCCACCAACTGCACGAGGACTAAAATTAATTTATACAGGTTTACACATGTATGCCAGTTTACAGAACTTTAGAAGTAGTAAATCAAGACTTGAAACATGACTTCAATTGAGATTCCAAATTGGATTATTTTTGCACAAAAAACAAAGCGCATGTTTACTTGAAAAGTTAACAAATGGACAACGGCTTAAGGAAAATAAGTATCAACTTTAATAAAGAAGTAAAACATACAGTACTAACCTTTTTTCCGCACACACGAGATCAGGGTAGGATAAAATAATAGGCGTGTACTCTTAGCACGAAAACATGGCCGTTTTGAGTTGTGCGCATGCGCAGTAACAACGGGTAGGACAGCTTGATAGGTAGGATATTTTGTCAGAACACCGGTTCTAAATCGGAACCGGGTTTCGATTCCCACCCTAATAGTGAGTTACCCTGACATTTTTGACAGTTATTAAACTATTTTTCTTCGGCCTTCAACGCCATCAACCCACAAAAGAGAGAAGACTGGACCGATAAACGGTAAGTTTCAGTACGGAGTTTGCTGAGCACCTTGTCTGCGATGAGTGCGGCATGTTTAGTTCAGACTCCGTTGCTAGCATTTGCGAAACATTTATTTATGTGAAGTGTACGTTAGTTAAGTTTCTGACGGGGAAAGTTTCAGAGTTGGAGGAGCGCATCCAAACTTTAACTAGGGACAGGAGACGAGAGTCAGACATGTTGCTAGCAGCTCTGGGTGCTTAGGGCAGCGTTTCTCGAACTTCTTTGTCCTGGGGCCCAGTCATGTCAGGCTTAGAGACTGCAAGGCCCTGCATACACACACACACACACACATACACGTGTCACGAGAGGCAGGGTCGTCGGAAGCATTTTTAATGTGGGGAAAAGTAGGAAATTCCAAAAAGTGTGCTCGAATAATTTATTTTATCTCTCAAATAACCAGGAAGCTCAGCACGTTAGATCTAAAGATAAAGTTGGGACTGCTTAAAATCAGCTCGCTCGCTCCTAAAACTGTTTTTGTTAATTAAATAATTACCGATCGGAATCTTGATGCCTTATGTCTTACAGAGACCCGGATTAGACCTGACGAGTTTGTAGCTCTAAATGAGGCCACACATTCAGGCTACAACTACGTACACAGTCCTAGAGTAAACGATAGAAGGAGAGGCACAGGAACCATATATAGAAGTGCCTTAAGTATTGAACAGAAAACAGAGTTTAAGTTCTCGTCATTTGAAACTCTATTCCTTAACATAACTAATCTAGATACAAATAAGATCTCTTTCTTTCTACAACGGATTCCACTCACTTCTGTGGTCACATGCTTGATTTCATCTTGACTCTTGGTGTTAATGTGGATAACATAGCTATTCTTCCTCAGTCCACAGTAATCTCAGATCACTTATTCATTACATGTGACCTTCATTTTAATCATTTTGTAAGCGCATCCCCCCCCCCCCGCTTTCATGTTAGTCGTACAATAACATCCGTCACAGCTCATAGTTTTATTGAAAACCTTCCAAAAATATCAACCCCATTTGGCACTCCGTCTTGTCCAGCAGACTAAGATAACCTAACTGAATGCTTCGATTATGTCGCGCCTCTTAGATGTAAAAAAAGTCAGACAGAAAAAGCTCTCCTCTTCATGTAATGATCAAACATGTGCTTTAAGGCAAAATCTCTGAATACTCCGAACACGGGAGTAGCTTCTACTGCTAAGCAGATGACACACAACTTTATATCTCTGCCAACCCAGATGATAAGCATGGATTAAATAAGCCTCAGGACTGCATTAAACATATATAAGACTGGATGTCACATAACTTTCTCTTACTCAATGCAGATAAAACAGAGGTCCTCCTTCTCTGATCCAAAAGCTGTCAGGTCTAATGCTTGATCTTGCTGGTTCCTCAGCTTCTCCAGTGTCAACTGTATAAAGTGTTAGTGTCACTATAGATTCCGATTTTTCAATCGATGCATATCGAATAGAACCAGGAAATTCAACCACATATAGATCAATACTATCAAGACTTCATTGGCTTCTGATCCAGTTTTGTGTTGACTATAAAATACTACTATTGACATATATAGCCTTGGAACGGCCTCGCATCCTCCATGAACTTATTTTTTACCATGAACCTCCAAGCTCATTCAGACCTCAAGGTGCTGACTATTAATGTGTCCCCAGAATTATGAAAGCTTCAGCAGGGGGAAGATCGTTTTCATATAAAGCCCTCCAGCTCTGGAATACCCAAATAATGTTTGAGACTCAGACACAGTCTCAGTTTTTAAGTCCAGAAACCTACTTAATTAGTCAGGGTTTTTGAAATTAATTTTTCCTGTCAGATGAAAGGTGTAGAGCTGGTGGGCACAGAGAATTCAAGTAAACTGGTATGCTGGTGTTGTCGCCCCGCCCGTCACTCCTCATGTTCACTCAGGTTTGTGATGGTGGAGTGGAGGTGTGCTGGTGTCTTAGGGTGCTCTCATGTCTATCTTACCCCTCTGCGCTTTCTAGCTAGGCTGCTATAGAGAGCTAAGCCGGAGCCTCGACTTGCGCTCCTTACAGTTATAAATCTTACCCTGTAAACTTAAGCAGAACTAACTCTGTTCTCTGTTTTTCCGAGGGGAACCTCTGCACGTTTGTCTAGCGGTTTATCACCATTGGGGCCCCAGGTCTGCAATCGTCAGAATGTCCTCGACTGGTTCGGCTGCTGTCAACTCCCCACATGCTCTTTCCCATCCAAGGGCAACTGCTGTTTAAAGCTCCGGCGGAGATTGTTGTGCCTGTAGTTGTGGACTAGAGACTCTCAGCTACTCTTCCGACATAATCTACCTCTATTGACTCTTAATTGTACAGACCTTATTAGCCATAGATGGCCAGTCTGTTTGTACGTGCAGGCCTTCTCTTGTTAGTTATCCGCATAGAGACTCGTTCTCTCTGGGTCGACCAGAGGAAGATGAGTTCCCCTTTTGAGTCTTGGTTCTTCCCAAGGTTTCTTCCTCCAGCTCAGGGAGTTTTTCCTCAACTCTGTTGCCTGTGGCTTGCTCACTAGGGCCTTGGACCTGGACTCTGTAATGCTTTTTGACAACTTTGGTTGTAAAAAGTGCTATATAAATAAAATGGAATTGAATTGAATTTTTATTGTTGAATGGCGGCTGGCAAACAGCTTTTAGACCCATTAGCTTCTGGCGGTAGGAATGTGCTACTTACTACACCCCTCTCTCCCCAATGTCATCGGCCATCATAGTCTTTCACTGTAGACATCATCATATGCCAATTTGGTAGACAATGCCTGACACTACTATTGTATGACCACATGTTTTATTTAGCCACCTCAGCTGACTGACTGTTTTGATTTGAATTTAACACAATAAACTGCTACACATAAGGTAGACTAGCACATTAAGATCACATTTTAGTAAGTTAAAACATCATGAAATGACAAAAAGGATTCATGATGTACTTAGATAATTGGGAAGATCAGCAGAACAATATGAGGAATGCATACCACTTAAGAGTGCAGTGGCAAAACATAGACTCTGGCAGGGTATGTCTGTCATCGGTGTTCATCACATTGAGTAGTTAAATAGATTTTCTAAGAAGATAGTGTTGGAAACAGTTAAATTTTCCATCTAACTACAGTTCAGCTCTGGTGCGCTTAGGCCCAATTTAATCCTGATATCTCTCTCTCTCTTTCTGTCTCTGTCTCTCACTCACTCACTCGCTCACACACACACTGTCACTGTTGGCTAGCTTCTGCTCAGTCGATTTGGAGAGCATCCAAACACTTACTCTACAGCACACACCCATGCACATGCACATCTATACATTACAAGCACATGCTGCTGTCCCAGTAAGCAGTATCACCTTACTTCAGCACTCCTGTGTCCTCACTCGCAACAGAGCTGCTGTGTCAGTATTCAGTAACATCTGAGCGTGTGAGTGTGACTGTGTCGGCGAGCCACAGCCTGGTGGCCCCAGGCATCCTGCAGCTCAGTTTGTCTCAGCACACAGCACTGCAGCTTAGCCTAGTCATCCTGCAGGGCCGCCCACAACTTGGAGGTGCCTGGCTTGCATAGGCTGTGTCCGTCTGCATCTGTTTGCCTTGCATGCTCTCATGTTCATGGATGCTTCTTCGTACTTGTTCACTGTTGTCTTATATATGGCTTGAGGTAAGATTAGAGTGCTCATCGCAATGCCTGAAGCTTTTTACAGTTCCTTTCTTTAGAACTGCACACTGTCAATAAAACTAAAATCTTGCGTTCACCATTGAAAATGCCTAGTCTTAAACAGTACAAGGGTATTTATAAAGCCAAGATTGAAGGATATATTAGGAGTTTTGTGTGCTGTTTTGAGGCATGTGTGCTTATTTAAAATTCCTTTTTCTAAGGTAGATTTGCATACAGTATGATGATGTCTATAAAGCCTAAAGCTCGTATATTCATCACAGCTGATGCTTGAATCGTTCTGGTTTTCTGTTTAATTAAGATTCCTGCTTTTGTGTGTTTGCATCAATTTGACAGGAGCCAAAACCTCATGGAAGCTGATGCATAAATTGGCACCTGTTTTTCTTGATGTTAACAGAGATGGTGTTTTGTGTGTGCATCCATCATTTGAGACCATACACAAAGAGTGTGTGTCGCTGACAGGAGGGCTGAGTAATGTTTGCGTTGTCTCTATTACATTGGTGCTCTGTCTCTATATGCTGAGAACTGCTACTCTATTATAATATAAGAGGACTTCTGCTGCACTTACAAGTTGAGAGATATTTGCACAATAGTACATCATAGCATTAAGGTAACACTCAAAGTACATTTTTTTCTACCTTTCCTTCTCTGAAAGCATCCCTGATTTTAAAAATATAGGAGTTTTATGGCTGACCTAGTAATTTACTGTTCATGTTTAGACGTCAGTGCTGCCCTCTGCTGGCCACTGTGTATGAAACTATGTGACAATGTGATGAGCATCACAAATCTTAAAACGAATATTCATTTTTTTTTGTAGTGGGGAAAAATAGCTATTCACAATCCTATTCCAGGAGTTATATATCAGTGCATATCCTACATATGTTTATTTCCTTAGAAAGCCTTTTCTAGGTGGCTTCAGGCGTGATATGTAGTAAACGTTCGCTGTATGAAGGCCTTGAATATCTTTATTTATAGCTGAGACCGTATGCTTACAAATGAGATCAGTGGAGCCTCTCAAACTGTCACACAATAGCAGCCTCTGTTCTCACATGCAGCAGTGCATTCTAACCACTTTGTGGCAGCAGAGGGCTGCAGTGCTGCCAAGCTGAACTGGCTCAGAAGTGCAAGATGTGACCTATAGATATTTTGTCCAAGCATCCTTGGAGGGCTGAGCTTCATGGCTGTTTTTTGTCAACTTTCCACTCAGTAACAAATCCAGCTTTCACAGTGGCTCTCTTTCTGTATTATTGACATGAACATGTCGACCACTAGTGCTATGATGGGGATTAATATCACACAATTTTCTGTATATACATTACACCATGATGATGTGCAGAGGTCTTGGACATTTGAGAAAACAATATGTAAAACAACCTGAGGAGTTAGTGTTTATTTGGTAAAATAAGCGTTAGAGTAAATACTTTAAAATACTAAAAAATTAAATAATTAGCATCCGTTTTCATGTGAGTGTGTTAGCTTGACATAAAAGCTCTCCTTAAAGGCCAGTATTTAAAATTAGTTTTCAGTACTTGCTTTGGCAAATCTGTCCTTCATTGAATTGAATCAGATATACTGGTCATGTAATCTTAAGGGCCCGTATCACCAATAAAAATTCTTGTTTTTAATTAAAAGAGGTTGATGTAGTAAATAGGCACTGTTAATGTTACAAGATATATTATTTATTTCCCAGTCCATACGGTCCATGCAAATTTATCTGCATGAGACACAGTACATGGCAGTCAGTCAGAACAGAATGTCATTTACATATTTCAGTCTTCAGTCACAGCAACAGACACATCCTGTAAAGGATAGTGAGAGGTTGGTAAATTTTAATGTAAAAAGTATTTTTCAACTGTTTTTGGGGATGTAAAAACCATGCAAATGTAAGTGGACCTCGACGGGGAAAAAAATCAGATGCCAGAAAAATGTAGGATATTGGCCCTTTAACTTTTGAACAGTTTTCTAGGCTGCCTAAGATTAAAGCACTGGATTTTCTCAGTATTTTTTTATTTTAAGCTATGTTTGCATTAATAAAGTTGAAGAACCCATGCTTTCTGAGTTTTAGTATGTGTTATGAAATGGTTTGTGCTGTTTCCTGTTCTTAAAATGACAATGTAGGGAAATGTGCATGACAATGTAAACATTAGCCAGAGAGAAACCAGATATCCTTTAAATACATTTACTCAGTATTTTTGAATTTAGCTAGTCAAAACAATCTCAGGCATCTCAGAATTTAAAATAACTAGGTAATGCTGTTTGCTTGAAAAATCAGTGTTTAGTATTGACACTAGTTTTGCCATTTCCGTAGTTCACAGGGCCATTCCTATATACATAGATATGCTGTCGATTTGGGTCCCTGAGCCTCCAGGGGGCCTTGTGAGCATGCAATATTCATTTCATTATTTATTTATGCATCATTTATTTTATTTCCATATACAACTGAATATGTTTTTAGCATCACAATGTTGTCAGTTTCTGTATACAAAATAATGATTTGGGGTGGGAGCCTCCAAGTACGTTGTTGCTTATTAAAACATGCACCTGCACATTCGATTAGACCTATTATGTGCCAATCTTATATTAGCTGCTATTCTCAGTAGCTTTGAGCATCTACATTGTAGTATCATTTGTGTTACTGTTCGCATATGATCTAATAAGAAGTGAAATGAAAGTGACCATTCTGTCATACGTGAACACACCACAGCACACAGTGTGAACAGCACGAAATTCATCCTCTGCATTTAACCCATTCGTCAAGTGAAGCTGCGGAAAGCCAGGAACACAGCGTCCAGGAAGCAGTGAGTGAGGTACTCACTGCTTGCTCAAGGGTACCTCAGAGGTGACGCTAGCAGTCTTGGGATTCAAACCCACGACTTTCTGATCGCAGGGCGAACGCCCTAACCACTAGGCCACCAGCTGCCCCATAGTGTGAGATGAGTCATTCAGTATTTCAGAATGTATCTCTGTGCGTGCTGGCCACACACAGTAGATGTAGGTCAAGCCCCTGTCTCGTATTATTTATGCGTAGGCTTACACACAGCTGCATGGTTGCTACTGCTCATACTGTTATGCATCAGACTGTGACAAAACTGGCTTAAATGTGTGTTGGGGGCTGCACTACTATTCGTTTTTCCTGGTTAGTCCACGGGGGGCTGTAGCTAGCAGCAGATGCTTTGGTTTGATGTGCGAGAAGAGTTTTCTTTGAATAGTGTAGGTTCACTGACTGTCTGATGTAGACTGCAGGGTAAAATCACCACAGCTTTGAGAATCTTGCCCCTCACAGACGATCTAAATGGTCTTTGGCTATCTGCGTTTGCACTGGATTCGTCAGTCCTGTTGATGTTTATCAATCTAAATTTTAGTAGTAAAATCTCTGCACCCCAATAATAAATATTTTATTTATATATATCATTGGGGTGCATAGATTTTACTACTAAAATTTACTACTAAAATTAAGTGTGTATGTATGTGTGTGTGTAATATATATATATATGTATGTGTATATATATGTATTTATGTATATGTACAGTTGTGATCAAAATTATTCAACCCCCACTGAAATTGAGTGTTTTGGCCAGTTTGACATTGATTTTGATCATTTCAGTCATCTTGTTTACAATTACATCAAAGAGGCACTTGTAAGTCAGACAAATATAACATAACATTTATAATGAAATAACCACAAATGTCTTTTCTGTGCTCACATCATTATCAGTTTTATTCAACCCCCAAGTGACATTCATTCTTAGTACTTA
>JBBPCZ010058939.1:0-31354 GCA_037974445.1 Brycinus macrolepidotus | reverse complement strand
TGAATGTTGTCTTGTCTTGTCTCATCTAGTTGTATTGTTGCTCTTGTGTTCTTTTTTCTAGC
This sequence comes from Brycinus macrolepidotus, assembly GCA_037974445.1. Lineage (NCBI taxonomy): Eukaryota > Metazoa > Chordata > Actinopteri > Characiformes > Alestidae > Brycinus > Brycinus macrolepidotus. Next base: position 31,292 of record JBBPCZ010058939.1, on the reverse strand, counting down.
TCTTTGTCCTGTCTGCAGTTGTGTTCTTGTGTTCGGTTCTGTTCTGTTCTTGTGTTGCACCATGGTCCTGGAGGCATGTTGTTTTATTTCACTATGTACTGTGTGTATATGGTAGAAATGACAATAAAACCTGCTTGACTTGACTTGACTTGACTGACTGCTGGTTGCAACCATATAGGTACACTATATGGACAAAAGTATTGGGACACATCTCTTAATGATTGAATGCAGGTGTCCCCATACTTCCAGTGAAGGGCAATCTTAATGCTTCAGCATACCAAGACATTTTGGATAACGCCATGCTTTGTGGACACAGTTTGGGGAAGAACCTTTTCTATTCCAGCATGACTGTGTCCCAGTACACAAAGCAAGCTCTATAAAGACATGGTTGGATGAGTTTGGTGTGGGAGAACTTGACTGGCCCACACAGAGCCCTGACCTCAACCCCATCTAACACCTTTGGGTTGAACTGGAACCAAGATTGTGAGCCAGGCCTTCTTGTCCTACATCAGTGCCTGACCTCATAAATGCTCTACAGAATGAATGGGCACAAATTCCCACAGAAACACTCCAAAATCTTGGTGCTCTTATAGCTGCAAATTATATATGAAAGTCTATGTATTTGAACGCAATATCATTAAAGTCCCTGTTGATGTAAGGGTCTGATGTCTCAAAAAAGTACTTTTGTCCATATAGTGTACCGTCCCCACACATTGCTCCCTGGGTGCTTATGTAGTTACCCCTGTGTACTGGACTGAAGTTATTTACCTTTGTATTTGAGGTTACCATGTCACGACACCAGTGGACTATTACAGATAGCTAAAACAGTGGTCTTCAACCTTGGTTCTGCAATCATTCATTCATTTCAGTCCTGGAGGTCTACCTTCCTGCAACACCTGCTCTGGTCTGTGAAAATCTTCAGAAGTCTCTGATCAACTGGAGAGTTCAGAAAGGGGGTGAAAGATACAATCTGTAGTTAAACATGGCAGGGAAATAGATCTCCAGGAGGAGGCTTGGTGACCACACACCTTCTGTAACAAACAGAAAAGTCTTGTTAGAAAAACAGCAGTTCAAGCTATTACATGTGTAAAACACTTAATATAAAACTGGGCTGCCAGATTTTCTGCAATCTGGCTCTCTTTGAAAAGAAAGAAGAGCACCCCACAAGACCAGGACCATGAAATGAAGAGCCAGAGTACATTGTAATATTTGACATTGTAATATTTGCTATTAGAACAACATTGAGTACGATGCATTTAAAGCACACATTTTCTCTTCATACTTTATTTATGCCTGCCCTTTTATGTTATTTATTTATAATTTTGTAATTTATCTATTGTTCATCAGTTTGAACTGTTCTTCATTCATTTCTTTGTTTTTTCTAAGTCCCTCATCTTTTACAAGTTGCACGCAGCAAATTATTTCTGCTGCAGTGGCCATCGTGACCAATCGTGCTGCACTGTTCTGATGAACTTGGAGGGGAGTTTTGGAGGTTAAGGGCCCGTCTAATGACTCTGGATGTTGAATTAAATTGTGGTGGTCAAGCCAAGAGCATGAAATGTCTGAAAAAAGTGAAGTTCATATTCCCTGCAAGATTTTCTACAATCTGATCGGCAAAAAGTCACATGACTTTTTCAACTTGGATTCAAGCCACGTATGTAGGTGGTTTAAATCTGGTTCAAACTGAATCTAAAATCAGATTTAAAGAAAAAAGTAGATTTGAAATGTGAACAAAGCCTATGAGGCAAAGTCTATTCAACTTTGTTGACTAATCATTTCTGCCCTATCTATGACCATAGCATACAGTATGTGTCACCACCCATACTGTATTTTTGTTTCTCAGGTTCAATGGTTACATGCAGAGAGTTGCACTGGCTTGTCCAATTCACTCAGCTTTGACTGTGAATGGCATGAACAGGAAGCATTTTCTCCTCATCAGCTGAAGGGTGGCAGCTGAAGTGCCTTTGGGGATCAGACACCGCGGAGATGAAGTGACGGAGGTTCACGCACGTGTGTGCGTGTGTGGGAGGCCCGCGTGTAGGGATGAACGACTCTGGCACCGACCGAGTGGAATGATGTGTAAATATGAACCGCAGGAGCTTCTGTGTACTCAAAAATAAACCTGATGCTGCCACAGCACAGGAACACATTTACACTCATAATACAGCTCAGGAATACACGGATATTTCGTACACCATCAGAAAATCAGGGCTTTGGTTTCCTATTTACTATACAGACAGCTTAGGAACACACTTACATACATATAAACTCTTAGCAGGAAGGTTTCTAAAAAAAGTTTCTAAAAAGGTTCTGTGATATGTAACAAGAGCAAAAAGTTTGTGCTATATTGAGCATCTGAAGCATTCAGAGTGTTCTTTGAGTTATCATGGTTCTATATATAATTTCTGTCTTTACTGAAGAAGAAGAGAAGTACAGAAGCCTTCTTAAAGCATCAGGATTTACACATAATATCTGTAGTGTCCAAAAAACAAGTGTTTCCAAAATGGTCCTTTCTAAAAGAAGGCAAAAACATTTACTAATGTAAAGTGTTTTCTTCAAGTAATTTTGGAGCATTTCTGTTGGTTCATTCATGATGACAGTATATACACTATATGGACAAAAGTATTGGGACACAACTGTTTCCCAGGGTTTCTGCTAGGCCAGTTATTTCCAGTGAAGGGCAATCTTACTGCTTCAGCATACCAAGACATTTTGGACAACGCCATGCTTCCAACTTCGTGGACACAGTTTGGGGAAGAACCTTTTCTATTCCAGCATGAGTGTGGCTCGGTGCACAAAGCAAGGTCCATAAAGACATGGTTGGATGAGCCTCATACAACATCTTTGGGATGAACTGGAATGGAGTTTGCGAACCAGGCCTTTTCGTCCGAACTCAGTGCCTGACCTCATAAGTGCTCTACAGAATGAATGGGCACAAATTCCCACAGAAACACTCCAAAGGGGGGAAATGCCATATTAAAGTCTATGTATTTGAAGGCAGTTTCATTAAAATACCTGTTGGTGCAATGGTCAGGTGTATATATACATACATATATATACATATACATATATATACATACATATGTATATGTTATTATATGTTATATGTATATAAGTACATATATAATCATTTGTAATAGATTACAGTGCACAGGTTACAATGTCTGCTCAAATAAAGTGAGTAAAATATAATGTAAAGTGGCAGAGTGCAGTAGTGCAACAGTGTGAGAAGGCAGTTCAATCTAAAATGTCTGTAAAAGTCTATCATTTTAGAGGACTTGACTAGAGGACTGCAGTCTTTCTCCAGGTGGGAGGGGTAGGAGTGATCCTTCCTTATCCTACTTGGTCAGAGCATCTAAAAAAGGGCAGGTTTTGTGGGTGTTTCTGATATGCTGTGGTTATTACCTACTAAAAGTAGTTTTCTTCATGTGGACAGTCGGGTGTGTATATTTCACTTACCTAGGAAAGTGATGGCACCAGGATACACTATGGGAGGATGGCAAGTGTGTGTAACATCCCAGGTAGCAGTAACCCCATTCTACCGCCATGGGGAGGTACATTCCTTCTGTCTTCTTCTTTTTCACCCACCTTATCAATCTCATCAAATTCACTTTTTACACCCCTTTAATGCTATGCCCAGACTGTTAGTAATGAGTTTAGCTCACCCTGTTGTTGACTGCCTTCCAGTTGGTTCCATGTCTTTCGAGTTTTCTTCTTGCCTTACCTGAGATTACCTGTTCATCTTCTCCATAACAGACCTCACCTTCTCCAGACCTCCTCTGCTTCACAAGCCTTCCTTTCTTTGGTTACTCCTTCTTTTCTTTTGTATTATTTGTGTTCATTACTTTTTCCTTTATTTCTTCATCATCCCCTTTCCTCCTTCAGAGATATTAATTTGCTTATGTGTAACTGCCTTCAGCTTAAGCCCCTTTTTCTTCTTCTTTCCTTCTTCTTGTTTCTACTTTTATTCTTACCACTTCCTTTCTCTGTCTTTTTTATTTATTTCATTTATAAATAGAGCCCCCATTTCTACACTTTTCGAGTCACTCCAGTGGTTTAACCAGTTCGCTCTGCCCTAAGCCATGTGGGTTCGATCCCTGTATCTGCCACCCTTTGACAGACCTTACAGTGTGATGCTCTGTGCAATGTTCTGCTGGGAAACCTTGGGTCCTGGTATTTATGTGGATGTTACTTTGACACAAACTACTACCTACCTAAAAAGACCAAGTACACCCCTTAATGGCAATGGTATTCCCTACTGGCAGTGGCCTCTTTCAGCATAATAATGATCCCTGCCACGCTGCAAAAATTTGTTCAGGAATGATTTGAGGAACCTGACAAAGAGTTGACTTGGCCTCAAAATTCACCAGATCTCAGTCCAATCGAGCATCCATGTGATGTGCTGGAAAACTAATCTGATCCATGAAGGCCCCACAGACTTTATGAAAATGCTAGTTTCTGCTAGCGTTCTTATGGAATTCCTGTGGGGAAAAAAATCTGATTCCATAATTTCACATTGAATGTTAACCCTTAGAACACAAGCAGCATGACTCAGCAGTGCAACAAATGGTAAATTGTCATCATAACAACTCCTTATATGGAAGTTCCCCTGCTTTGTGTTGATGCTCGAGGTATCAGGCGTCATGCTGAGCTTTGTTTGGTGTTCCTATTTCACACGGAAGTTATTGTAATTTAAAAAACATGTAATAATAATAACTGCTACTGGGATTTTAAAATTGGCATCATATGTGAATGCCACACATGCTAGTTTTAGACTATTTTAGACCGTTTTCATTTGCTGGAATCAGATTTTACTAATATACTCTGAGTTGTAAGGGTTAAACCCTTTCGTTTTCAACCAAAACTTAACAGTAAAATAAGGGAATTACTGCAGTACTTGCAGAGTTGTTGACTAAATCTAGCTAAAATGACTAAACTGATTTTTTATTTCATGTAAATCATTGTCATTTCTCTAAAGGCTTAGAAGACCCTAAAGGATCCCAGTGGAATTCTGAGTGAATTCAAACTTCTGAATGGTATTGTATGTGTTTATATCTTCTGGCATTGTACATACAGAGGCAGTTTACTGTCTTTATTTTCTCTATTGTGTGCTGTAGTTCTTTTTTTTTTCTTCCTCCTATGCAGTTTGCCTAGTCGATGAGGCTGATTTACTGTGTTTTGTGCAGCCCTCCTCCTCACTTATTGGCCTCACTGGGATCATCTAAGCAGGCCATAGATTTTACTGTAATGCTTGCCCCTATTTCATCCCACTCCATTCTCCTGCTGCTTGCGATTAAGAGTAGTGTTCTCTTGTGGCTCTTCTGAGGACCTGCGGTCGAATATGATATTAGTAAAAAGTGAAAAGTGAAGATCATGGTCTGACTTTTGGACTATAATGAGCTACGTGAACCTCACCTACAGTTCCCCCGGTAGCTGATTTGACAGTATTTGAACTTATGCTTGCAAGGCCGAAAGTGTTCATGAAGAACATTGCCAGTGGGATATAATGAGGAACCACTTGTAGAACTTTGGATCGGGTAATACATCTTGTTGATGTCATTAGTTAAAAGAAATTTGCTCCACAACGTTAGAAGAACAAATTAAAGGGCAGGTAATTGCTTTTCCAGTCAATGGACAAACTTTAACAACCTTACTCTTTTAATTGCTGGGAAGGTACTGCTTTGTTTTTCTTGCTTTGCATGAATCATCTCAAAAGTCATTGCAACTATATACAAGTAAAAAGAGAGACAAAATGGTGAAGTTCAGGGTCCACAGTGTACACATATACATATTGCAAATATTGCAAATAACAAAACAAGACTGTGTTAAGACATAAAAGTAAGTAGGCAGTATGACAGTAAAATTAAACCACTATAACACTCAAAGACAAGATAAATGATGTGATGACCAAAGGTGTCGTGAGTACATGGGCAAAATTATGCAATATTTGTTAAATGAAGATGTTGAGACAGTGTGGAGGCAGCATGGTGTTGAGGAGCCTGACAGCCTGGGGATAAAAACGGTCATGAAGTGAGGTGTGAAAAGTTCATGTGAGGGGTTGGTGGCGTCCTGCACAATGCTGCAGGCCTTGCAAACACTGCATTTGCAGTAGAGGAACCCCAGTAATGTTCTATGCTGTCCTCATTACCTTCTGCAGGTGCTTGTGGTCAGACCTGTTGTAGTTGCAATACCAGATAGTGATGCAGCTGGTCAGAACGCTCTCAGTGGTGCCGCTGCAAAACTTGTTGAGGAAAGGAGATGGGAGGCTTGCTCGTTCCAGCCTCCACAGGAGGTGTATTCTCTGTTGGGCTTTCTTAGTTAAAGTGGTATTGTTTGTCCCTGAAAGGTCCTCAGTTAAGTGCACACAGAGGAACTTGATACTCTTTGATACTGAGTGGAGTGTGGGCAAGACACGACTTTCTGAAACCTACAATTATCTCTTTAGTCTTGTCGACACTGAGAGATAGATTGTTGTCTTTTCACCAGATGGACAGCTGTTCCACCTCTTCTCTGAATGCTGACTCATTATCCCTGCTTATCAGTCCCAGCACAGTCATATCATCCCCAAATTTTATGATGTGATTAGTAGTGTGTGTTGCAGTGCAGTCGTGGGTCACCAAAGTGAAGAGCAGCGGACTGAGCTCAATGTGATGGAGTTAGAGGTATTGCAGTCTGTCCATACTGACTGGGGCCTCTCTGTCAGGAAGTCCAAGATCCAGTTGCAGAGGATGGAGTTGAGGCCTAACCCACTCAGTTTCACAATCAGCTTTTGCGGTAAGACTGTACTGGAGCCAGTGAATTGCTTTGTGACATAATTGTCTCTTTTGCCCAGATGTGTCAAGGAGAGGTGAAGATCAATGGATGTATTGTCCTCGGTAGACCTGTTCGACTGGTATGAAAATTGCAGGGGTTGTACAGACCTGGGGATACTAGACTTTATGTGGGCCACAACTAGCCTTTTGAAGCACTTCATAATGATGGGAGTGAGTGCCATTGGGCGGTTATTGTTCAGGTTGTCACCGACAACTTCTTTGGCACTGGGATGATAGTGGTGGATTGGTAGCATGCAGGGATGGATGACTAGCTTAAGGATGTACTAACGACCAGCTTAAGGATGTCTGTGAGGACACCAGCAGGTGCAGGCTCTAAGCATATGGCCAGGGATGTTGTCAAAACCTGCAGCCTTGCGTGGTCTAACTTTGGACAGAGTTCTCCTCACATCAGCTGTGGAATGACAGAGTTCCTGCTCACTAGAGGGAGGTGTAACTTTCCTTGCAGGCCCTTCTCTATATTGTGCATCAAATCATGTGAAGAAGTCTTTTAGCTCATCTGCAAGGGAGGGATTACTGTCACTGCTGTTGATGTTGATGCAAAACAGTCTTGGAGAGCAGCAACATCTGGCTACACTCCAATGTTCTTGCAGACTGGTTTAGTGTGTTGTATTCAGGAGCCATGAACACAGAGATATGGACTGAGTGGCAGAGGTGGGGATGGCCTTGTAGGCCTCACAAGCATTTGTGTAAACATTGCCCAGGCAGTTTCCCCATCTAGTTCACATGTTGGAAAAATTTGGGGAAAACTGACTTCAACACAAATGAGAATTGCTTCCGAGTATGCCATCTGCAGTTTTGTTATGGCTTTGTAGAGTTCGGTTAGCACCTAGTTGGCATTAGCACTAGACGGGAGGTACACGGTGACCACCAGCACACAGCTGTACTTCCTTGGCAGATAGAAAGGCCGACATCTGACTGATAAAACCTCTATCTCCAGGCAACAGTGTCAAGCGTGCAACAATTTGTCTTTATACAGACACACAGTCCCCCACCATGCATCTTACCACACTAAGAGGCCTCGCTTTCTGCCTGGAAGATGGTCAATCCATCTAGCTGGATGGGTGAGTCTGTATGTTGTCTGCAGCCACACCTCATTGAAAATAAAGACACAACAGTCTCTTATAACACACTGTTTAGCTCGCTGCAGCTTTATGTAGTCCAGCTTGTTGTTCAGTGATCGGACATTCGCGAGCAGAGCTGATAGTATTGCTGGACTGGTAGTGTTAGCCTTTAGCCTTGAGCTAATGCCACCGTGCTTTCGTCACTTCTGCTTCTGCTTCTGATTGTGGCGCGTGTGTTTCAGCCATGTCTGTTTCTCTGCCACCTGAAGTAAACAAAGGCTGCAGAGACATACATTTTCATATTACTGGCTATCAGCTGGTGGCCAGCTAGGGAACAACTGTGGTCTCGGGTGCTCTGTAAGCCATAGCCTGCCTGCATGGGCACCACCATTTTGAAGCTTTAAAGATGACACTAACCTGAAATCCTTATTACATTTTCCTCAATTTATGGTCATTTTTGTTGTTTTGTATGCATTTGTATGGATGTTTTTACTCACAAAAACACACTTTCTGTCAAGGTAAGTAGTTTCAAACAATTTTTTGGCTGCTTAAAGCTGAAGTGTATATGGAGATTCCTTCTAATGTATAAACAGAGGGTCTGGCTGTACACCCACACTCGTTCCTTACAGGTCCCTAAAATCAAGCATACAACTTAATTTTTGCATAGACAAACCCTGGTAGTAGAATGTTCCTTTGGAAGCAAAGTCAGCACAAGAACACTCATCATGAACTTCATTTACTGAGTTTCCATGGAGACCATGGTGGCTGAGCAACCACACACAAGATCACCAAGCATGTTCAAACTGCCTCTGCAAACCACATTAACACCAGAATTATTCTTCAGGAGCTTCATGGATTGGGCCAAGTAGCCAAACACAAGCCTAAGATAACCATGAACAATGCCAAGCAATTACTGGAGTCATGTAAAACACACTGTAATTGGACTCTGGAGCAGTGAAGACATTTTTTGTGAAAAATCGCACTTCACTATCTGGCAGTCTGACTGGTTAATCTGGGTTTGGGTCCTAGAGAACACGTTGTGCTCGACTGTGCTGTTTTTCATGATTGGTGCAATGTCGTTCCAGTTAATGAAAATTTTAATGTTACAGTGATACATGGACATTGTAGATTATTTTTTGTCTTCCAACTGGAAGGTAGCAGTTTAGGGAATGGCGATGCCAGCATGCACAAAATAATGCTCATAATGGTTTGCTGAATATGGTTTGGAAAGGCTACACTGGTGTGGACAGGGTTGTGAACTTGACTTGGTCAGAGCATCACCAAAATGGTTCTTGTTGCACCTATGAAAAGAGGTCCAACCAATGACAGGGTCCTCGGTGTTCCAGGCTCACTGATGCATGTGGGGGGGGGTAAAGGCTAGTCTGAACAGTCAGACCAGACTTTGGGTCCTGGCATTCATGAGAATGCTACTTTGAAATGTACCACCTACCTAAACATCGTTGCAGACTAAGTACACTCCTCCATGGCAACAGTACTCCCTAATGACAATGGCCTCGTTCAGCAAGATGATGCATCCTGCCACACTGCAAAAGTTGTTCATGAATGGTCTGAGGAGCGACATGTTGACTTGGCTTCCACATTGCCCAGATCTCGATGAAATTCAATCTCATTTGGACGAACTAGTCCGATCCATGGAGGCCCCACGTTGCAATTTACGGAAGGATCTGCTGCTAACGTCTTAATGCCAGATATTACAGCACATCTTCAGAGGTCTTGTGGAGTCCATGCCTTAATGGATCAGAGGTATTTTGGTGGCACGAGGGGAACCTACACAATACTAGGCAGGTAGTTTTAATGTTGTGGCTGATTGGTGTATGTCATGTGAATGATAAACGATGGAATGCCGTGGCTACTGTTAATGTTAATACTAATTTTGTTAATGTTAATAATACTAACACTTAATACGAACATTAACATAATAATGAGTGCCATGGTAAACATTTAGTATTAAAGTTTCTTGATTTAAACAGTCTAATTAAATTCTTTGCTCAAACATCAGTAAGTCCAACTGGCAAGCTGCCTACACTGCATGTTAAATATAGCACTAAGAAGTAGGCATTATCAATAGCAAAACCATTGTGCAATTTGAAATATTTCATTCAAATACAGTCATATACATAAATTTAACACCCCTGGACAAAGTATGTGTTTTGTTCATATTCTCTGTTGTGAACAAACTCAGGTACATGGCATTTTTCTGCTAATTTCTGTTTTTTGTCTTTAAAACATAAAACAAAGCTTTTGCAATATGTTAAATTAAGCAAATACACAATAGTTGAAAATATTTCATGATTTGAATATTTTATGAATTAGAATTTCATAAATGTAATGTAAAATTAGTAGAAATAATTATTGAATTGAACATGCATTATGTAATAACTGTTATTGTTGCACCTTTACCAAGATAAAACGGGGAGCAAGGCTTGAGACTGAGCTCCAACATCCCATTCAATTATGCTCATTGTGTGAATGAATATTCTGCTAAAAGGTTAACGAGGAGGTTGCTGCCAGTCCCATCTGAGGTCTTCCAAAGGATTTTAAATTATTCACATTTCCATTAATCTTTTCGCAATCTCTGAAAGCAGGCAAATTCTCAGTAATCTGAGTGATAGCTAAACCTTCTCTGTGACTGACAGATGGTGGAGCTATCTGCAAGACTCTCTCATGATCGGTGTTGGATCACTTGTAGTATTCTCTGTCAGTTTCAACTTCTAAATCATCTGCAAATGGGGAACAGTCTTGACGTTATTTTACCAATAATGCACAGATTCAGTGACTAATGTGGTACCATTAGCAAGCCTGTGGATAGACTCCCTCATACAGACCCAAAAAATTCAACTAGTAGTGTATATGCTGTTTGTACCTGTGTAGCCGAATGTATAAAATGGTCATTAAACTTGAGCAAATGCACTGAGGAGCAATACTGCTGTGCACGTCTTTGTTAATTTAGCATTCATTCTGATAGCATCCTTTTCATGTATGTGACAGGGATGCCACATGGAATGTCATGACATAAATGGGAAAAGCAGGACTGGAAAATTGGTATTGGTAAAAAAATATGGTGCACTGACAGCACAGCAGATGTTTTAAGTTTCAAGTTTATTGTCATATACAAATAACAATAGAACATCATTGCCAGTAAAGAAATTCTTCAAGTTTATACAGAAAAGTAAAGTGGCTCCTTACAGTCACGCGTGAACACACCACAGCACACAGTGCGAACAATGTGAAATTCTTTCTTTGCATTTAACCCATTCACCAAGTGAATCAGTGGGCTGCCACCAATGAGGGGCGCCTGGGGAGCAGTGTGTGGGGACGGTACATTGCTCAAGGGTACCTCAGTGATGACACTAGCAGTGCAACCTTCTGATTGCACCTGTTGTGTAAACAAACATTTAGGGTCTACTACTTTAGACCATTCATACCACTTTGATTTATTTGACTGAAAGAGTTGTATCTAAAGTAGAGGTGGATATGTCACAATATTAATTTTTTAACATCCGTTAAAAAAAGAACCGGTGGCTATTTGTAAAAAACACTATCAGAAGTAATGAGTACAAATGATGCACTGAACTAAATCCAATATGGGCCATACAGGAATAATTCTGCTCTTTTTATAATGAAACGTACAGTTGGTCCGTGTTCTAGAAGTACTGACGACATCCACATTATGCTCAGAAACACATATTGTGGCGTAATTATTCAAGATACCAATGCATATTGTCATATTGCCCCAATATGAAGCATACCTCTGCTTTCTCCAAGTTTAGTGGTGCAGATCCAGACGATATTGCAAGCTTGAAGCAAGACTAGTTTAAGTGCCTTTTGCCTCCAGTAGGATTCTACCTCCTCGTCGAGTGAGTGGTGGTGGAAAATGGACACAGAATTATGTATGAACCAGGACTCTGCCTGGGGTTTTAAAAGCTTCTGTGCGCAACCAGGTGCAGAGCAAAGGGCTACGGACCAGATGAAAAAGAAAATAAGAAAGAACGGGAGTTTCGGAGAGCTTGGCTGAAATGTTTCTTTTTTCCCCAGTGACTTAGTTGAATAGGGTCTCGTCTCGTCTCGTCCCAGTGAATGGTAAGTCTTACCCCAATGAAAAACACAAAAGAATGAAGCAGGCACTGCCTAAATTGTTCTGCTGGGGTTCTTATTAACTAAGACCAAATGCGCTGGGACTGGAATTAAAACCAAATCCCAGTAATCTCAGCGTTCTCCCATTGTGAAAATAATGAAAGCTGGGTGGAATCTATTCTATGTTAATGCAATGAGATTAAAGGAATCTGCATTTTCCACTTACTCCAGATGCAACTGATCATCAAAAACAATCTGGAGTCCAATTTTTGCTTCTTTAGTTTAGAGCTGGTCACTCGAAGCATCTCATATTCTCAAAATGCTCAAACTATCAAGCTGTTCAAGGTAGCACAGACTTGTGAGTGTGTTTTAGTACATAGCATTACTGACTGTGGGCTATTGCGTTCTTGTACAAGTGGTAAATAGTGAGATTGTTTGAACATGGTACTAATAGATGGCTAATGTAGGAACACTCTGGCCAAGAAAGATTAATTAGCCATCACTGTTGTCCATCTGTACAGTGTTTCTCAAGTGAGATTTCCTCCTTTTTTAGAGTATAAAACCCATCTTGAAGGTGTACAGGATAATAATAATAATAATAATAATAATAATAATAACAATAACAATAATAACAGTAACAACAACAACAACAACGACAATAATAACTATATATATATATATATATATTGCACCTTTCTCAAACTCAAGATCGCTTTACAAATTCATTCTACAAATAGAACAAAAAACAAAAACAAAAAATTAAACAGTCCAAATTACAACACAGAGCACAGTAGCAGGAAAGAATAAATAGAGCAGAATCAAGAGTTAGAAGAAGAGGTGTAACACTGAGAGAAAAGCTAAGTTTTTAGTTGGATTTTGAAGGAAGCAAGAGAGGAAGCACTGCGAAGATTCTGTGAGAGGGAGTTCCATAGTCTGGGAGCCACAACACTAAACGATCTGCCACCCATCGAAGACAGTCGAAATTTGGGGACATTGAGGATGTCTCTTTCCCCGAACCCTTCCAGAAGTAAGCCAGATGGCTAACATTACTGGTAGATCAGCAGAATATCACACCTGCCTTTATTACCCTCTACAGAGCCATGGGGGGATCCCCAATGGTTGTGTGATGTATTTGTGCAATGCATTCTGGGTATTGTAGTAAGAGAAGGAAAACAGACTGGGAATTCTGTCAAACAAATGAGGGATGCAGTCCAGTACTAAAGAATAGTCTATAACACAACAAATAAATGCTACCTTTAGGTCAGAATGCCTCTTTAAGATGGGTAGATATGATAGTGTTGGTATTTGTCAGTACTCTGGGTTATTGTGCCATTTCCAAATATCTGTAATTTGAAGACTAATCAGGTGATTATGATCACAGAATGAGCTAATCAGGGTTGATTAGACTAATTCTAAACAGCTTGCAAAGACACATGCAGTCTTACAGTATTTTGAATGGACTGTGATATCGACGGAAATCATGGAAATGTATGTTAAATAATACGACCAACACAGAGATCTTATTTTTTGACAGTCTAGCGGATCAGACTTGCAGAGACCTATTGATTGAACAGGCCACATAAAGAGTCTATGAATTTTTTTCCTTCATCATAGATGGCAGAGTGAAGAGAGAAGCTTGTGGTTGTAAGAATGAATGTTAGGTGTGATGTACAACAGCTCTCTATTAGGCTAATCTTTGGATTCCTTTTCAGAAATATACTGGTTTAAAGTAACACTCCTGCTGTTTTAAGTCCAGCCCCTATCTGGGGTTATGCTGGGGCAGCTGGTGGCCTAGTGGTTAGGGAGTTGCTTCTGCGATCAGAGGGTCATGGGTTTGAATCCCAGGACTGCTGGTGTCCATATTACCCACCTCTTCTTTAGATACAACTCTTTCAGTCAAATAAATCGAAGTGGTATGAGTGGTCTAAGGTAGTAGACCCTAAATGTTTCTTTACACAACAGGTGGCCTAGTGGTTAGGGTGTTGCCTCTCCAATCAGAAGGTTGTGGGTTCGAATCCCAGCAATGCATAGTGCCATCACTGAGTTACCCTTGAGCAAGATACCATCCCCACACACTGCTCCCCAGGTGCCCCTTCCTTGGTAGCAGCCCCCTGATTCACTTGGCGAATGGGTTAAATGCAGAAAAAGAATTTCACACTGTGTGCTGTGGTGTGTTCATGCGTGACTATGAGGGGCCACTTTACTTTTTATCTGCTGCATCTCTCTACAGTCATTTATCAAAGACAATCATGTTTATGCTTTACCTAGGCTTTACCTAATAAAGTTGACTCAAAATACATTTACAATAAAAGCCAATGGGCAGGGCAAAGCTAACGGGCGGGGCAATGTATGTTAAGTGCATTTTGAATAAAAGAACAGTAAACCTGTTGTGATGGCCCATTGTCTTCTACTGTAAAAGTGTATAATGACTGTGTTTTGAGGACAGGGACTGAAAAATTATTGACTTGCAATATACTTATAAGAGAAGCCAGTGGGCAGGTGCTGAAACTTCAACTGTCTATTAGCTTTTATTGCGAATGTGCTTCGAGGTAACCTGTTTTCAGTTCTTTTCTAAGTATACAAATGTGTCAATTAAATGCTACAGCTGCAGGAGATAGTTAGTATGAACTAGTGTAGAGTTAGAAGTTAGGTTTAAAAATTGACTACTCTTTTAATATAAGACGCCACAAGAAAAAAAGATATTTCAACCGTATTTTTAGGTTTTTTTGATGAAGGTCACCTATAACATGTCTTTTCTTAAAAGAAAAAGGTCAATATTAAATTAAAATATGATTATTTCAGTGTGTTGCCAGTTTCAAGTGTTCAAGTGTGTTTCCCAAAATGTCGTAATTTTAATGGAAGCTTAGCTTGGCACCATCATGTTGTGTCATTTATCCCTGAAGAACTCTAACTAGAATATGTAATTATGTTCATTTCCAGTTTTTCCAATGACAGCATGCAGTTCTGAGGCCCATCTTTCTCAAAATCAGTTTTTCTCAACATTTGTTGGTGTTTAGTCCTGTTTGTCCACAAAGGTTTTCTCCCAGTGTCCCAAGGGAGGCTCTGAGGTTTAATAGCAGCTTCTTTGTTGCCTTTTGAATGGAAATCACACTCAAAATAACTGCATTTATTTAATTTGTTCCTTTTGTTTGAGCTGCATCTGCTTTTTCCTCAAGTGCAACCATCTGACTTCATCTACTAGACAAGTACTACACATCTAAAACAATGGCAAAATCCATATGAGAAGACTCCACTTTAAGGTCTAAACGATGTTATTCAGGCCTGTATGACTTTGACTAGACTACATTTCAGAATAGAGTTTTTTTTTGCAATGCAGCAATTGTTGTGTGTTTTTATTTCAGACCATGTTAGGCCTCATCTGTATTGCAAGGGCATTATTAAGTTGAAAAACATGCTCGCTCGATTCGTTCGCATTACACAAAGCGATAGGGCTCCTGTGAGAGAAAACAATTACTGCATATGCAGCAGACTGAAGCTCTAGTCAACTCTGGCTGTGTTTAAAAGCGGGTGTACTTAATCTAGCCAAATCCCCAAGATCCTCTGCTAAGTGCAAACAAACAAGCAGAGGTCATGTGACCTGAGAGAAGGAGCAGGGCTGAGTGAGTGCTGAGTGAAAAACATTTACACTCAGACAGAGTCATTCAGAGTGGTTTGATGTAAAGGACTATATTCTAAAGAAACTTACTGACTCAAAATCGTTCACAGTGGTGCTGATAGGAACCAGACGTCTGAAACTCTAAAGCTTCATCACACAAAGTTATATGAAATGGTTACACTGCATGATTCTTCAGACATAATAGTCACCAAAGACAGCTTGTTCATAGCTTGCTCATTATGACACATTACAAGTAAACACTTAGATGTGTGGGTTCACTGGTCATTTTGGATCACAGGTAAAACTGTTTTTAGGCATCACAACCCCTTGTTTCTATGGAAAGTTGGGGAGAAATTTTGAAAAAATGTTGGAATTCCCATTCGCCACACTGGTTAATCTTAGAATGCTGCTTTATGGGAAGCTATCTTTATTATTCCCAGTTTTCGCCAATGTTTCTGTTGTGCTAAATTCCAGCCACTAGCCAGGACTCGTGCAATCACACAATACTACCAAACTAGGATGGTGAAGGCTAGTTTGGTAGCCTTCCTCCATGTCGCGTAAAGTGCCACCTACTTCAGCTGCCACTTATGCAACATCATTGGACAGCTCTACACACTTGAAGGAGAAAACTCTGTCGGCCAACAGACACCCACATTGGTGGAGTGCTGGATGGATAGGTGGGGCCATCTTACCCACCCAAAGAGATCAAGGCTAATTATGCTCTTTTGGACTTCTTACCACAGATGGCTGTTCCAGTGTTTAGACAGTTTCACCATTTAGGAACGCTTTCCACTTTCTATACCCCATGACATGGGGTACCTTAGGGCAACGCAGTGGATAGATGTGTCCTAGTTTGTTTAATATAACAGTGATTTTGACTGACAGCCTAGTGTGACTAGTGCTGTAAATATGTACACTCCACTTGAATGCTGCATCCTCGACCGCAAGTGAACCACCCAGGTCATTTTAGGACCCTCTGCAAGCTGTATAAAATATTGAATTCACCCGAGTGACGCAACGTAACCTGGGTAATATGTGGAAATTACAGCAAGCTTCATAAACCACGCGACCTCGCTTTGAAGTTGCAGGCACTTATGCATAGATAATGAAGTTGCTCCACTTTGTGCTGGTTAGAGGATTTCATTTTATGTTGAACCCACCATGGTTTAAAGACTCACACTCCAACAAGCTAATTCTTCAGTATGCTGCATTTGTTTCTGTGAAAGAGGCTTTCTTTGTGGATAGAAACATTGAAACCAACATGTATTTTCTCATTTTGAAGATTGCTAATGCTAGGTTGCATTAACGGGCCTGCATTCTACATCTGTCATTGCTTTTTTCCACTCATGACATGTTATGTTGTTTTTCTTTGTATCAAAACCAGTCATTATTCCAATATCTCTTTTCCCTTACAATTAAAACAGGCTGTTTTTCTTACTGTGCCTTGAAGATATATGTAAATCACATCTTGCTGCTTTGAGGCCCTGTATTGTGCCTCATTCAAAAAGGAGCCCAAGCTTAAGCTTGTACAGAATAAACTTCTTTTGAGGATGTGGTTTCTGTGGAAGGCTGATATGATACATTTGCTTCTAGGCCCTCAGGAACAGCATAATAGACCTTTGAGGTCATGAAAGAAGACAAGCTGTAGGAGACAAGCCCAAGTAGGGAACCCTGGGTCTAAACTGTCTATCCTTGCAGGGATCTTTAGTATTGTGACCTGTGGTGCACAAACATGTTTGAAGGTTCAAACAATTTGTTCATGTGTACATTTTCCCCCAAATGTCACTGGTTGGGCCTCTGACTTAGAATGATTAATCAATCAGTTTATGAATATTGCTGCATACAGCATGAACTGGAATCCAGCGTCCGTTCTCCATCATGCCTACTGGCTAGCGTGTTTGTGTGTATGTATCTGTCCTTGTGAGCCTAGAAATTTAAAAGAACACATGGCTGTCCCTTTTCAAGTGTGCATGACTGTGCCCCAGTGCAAAAAGCAAGGTCCATAAAGACATGGTTGGATGAGTTCAGTGCAGAAGAACTCGACTGACCCTCACAGAGCCCTGACCTCAACCCCATTCAACACCTTTGGGATGAACTGGAACGGAGACTGCGAGCCAGGCCTTCTCGTCCAACATCAGTGCCTGACCTCATAAATGCTCTACAGAATGAATGGGCACAAATTCCCACAGAAACACTCCAAAATTATGTGGAAAGCATTCCAAGAAGAGTGGAAGCTGTTATAGCTGCAAAGGGGGACCAGCTCCATATTAAAGTCTATGTATATGAATGCAAAGTCATTAAAGTTCTTGTTGGTGTAATGTTCAGGTGTCCCAATATTTTTGTCCATATAGTGTGTATGGACTGTAAGATGTTTAAATGGCAAGATGTTTAAATAATGTTATATTATACACCAAACATGCTTTTCAAAAAAAGGAAGGACATTTTTGTAGTATGCCCCCTTTACAGCCTTTATGTAGAACTGCCGAAACTCAAAGCCTACTTCAAACAGCGTAATCAATGCATAGGGAGGGGAAGAGTTATTTTCCTAGAGAACACATTCTCACATGCCCTCATGCTTGTTGTCCTGAGGCCTTTGCCAGACTCAGCGGTTCCTGATTGGCGCATTAATCGTGAAATATATGGCTCATCATTTCCAGCCCTTTCCTTAGACTCAGATGGCTGCTCTCCTAAGCCACCCTTATAACGGTCTTCAGAGAAATGGTGGGCGGACTGAAAGCCTTCCGTCCTCACTCCCACGCTCAGCTGAAGAAATAGCTTCTGCTTAGCTCACCACTTCAGTCAAAAAGGTCTCATTTAAAGTTGAATTTTACACAGTGTCTAAGTTTCTGTCTGTGTTACTTTGGTGGTATTGTGGGGGTGGCTTAAGCATATTAAGCCCCTACACTCATTAACGCCTAAGATCATGTATCACTTATTTACATGAATATACTCCTGCCTGGATTGATGACAGACTATCTGGGTTTAGATTCCAGTTTTTTTTTTTTTTTGACTCACTGGCATTTGTGCGTTGTTTTTGTATGACATGGTATCAGCACAGGCAGGTATTTGGTGTCAGTGGAGACTGGTTATTTGTTGCCCGCATCTGTTGTACCAAAAATAGTCAGAATTCATTTTTAACAGCTTTTTGCCCTTTCTGTATTAGAATTAAACTCTGTGCCCTTAAAGAGTGATTACACCTTAAAGGCAATTTTCATTTTGTAATAATAAATGACAGTCATAATAACACTGTCAAAACTTTTGTGGACACTTCAGTGTCTGCAGTGTTCCCCGTGGTTCAGTTCTGCTGCAGGAGCACATGACACAGAGTATGAAGCACCATCACAACAAGCAAACAAGGTGTCCTCAGTATCCCAGCCCACTGATGACAAACACATTTTTTTTCACCCTTTGTCCCCTTTTGTCTATGAAGTTTCAGTGTTATATCAGCATCAAGCTAGCAGTGTTGAGCCTCCATGTTCCCACACTGAGTTGGTCATTACCTTCTTTACCTTCTGTGCTGATGCTACTGGAGAGGAGGCATTTTGTAAAGGCTTATATTGTTTTGTCAACATTATAACCACGTTAGCAAGCCACATTTGGCTAACAATGACCGTCATGTAACAGAGAACTGAGCCAGTTTGCTCTTTTGTGTAAAAATATGTGTAAATGACCCCAGTTCTGAATGGCTGTCCTGTATTGTGCCTTGTTCCAAAAGCAGTTCATACTGAAGCTCTCCTTGTAACTTCAGCATGAATGGGCTGGCCTAAACTGAATATATGCAAATATGCTGATTTTTGTGGTATCATAAAAACAGTGATTTAAAACCAGTTTATTCCAAGGACATGGGAGTCAATGGTACATTTTGATGTTAACCATGTTTACATTTGGCTAACAATGACCTTCATGTAACAGAGAACTGAGCCAGTTTGCTCTTTTGTGTAAAAATATGTGTAAATGACCCCAGTTCTGAATGGCTGTCCTGTATTGTGCCTTGTTCCAAAAGCAGTTCATACTGAAGCTCTCCTTGTAACTTCAGCATGAATGGGCTGGCCTAAACTGAATATATGCAAATATGCTGATTTTTGTGGTATCATAAAAACAGTGATTTAAAACCAGTTTATTCCAAGGACATGGGAGTCAATGGTACATTTTGATGTTAACCATGTTTACATACTGCACCAAAGTGTTTCATTTCCAAAAAGATTATTTCAGTAAAAGAGAAATAAAAGAGAAAATCATGTTTACCCTGATATGAGTCTTTCTTAATGTCATTGTCACATAAATACATTTCTTGATTTGAACAAGCTAGCTGTCCTTAACATAATGTGAGTATTTAGTAATAGAGCAATGGAATTGGTCAAAAATAATGTGGAATAAAATCGCATTACAGTCCATTGAAGTTAAGAAACTTTTTTGGGCTCCTGTAAAGTTACTGTTTCAGAGTACTGTTGACAGCAACTGTTATATCATTTACCAACATCAATAAATGGACCTCATCGATCCATTTGATCTTTGACCAAATGAACATTTTTAAAGGCGGAATTGTGCTGGACATTGATTAGTGTCTAGGTTAGAGAAGGCCATGCGGAAGAGAAGACTATTGGGCTGGCACCGAGCTCACCTTTTGATTAATGTATCTCTATCGATCCCAGCTGTGGAGTAATGTGTTGATCCCTTGTTGTCGGGGCTGGCCAATTATTTTTTTTTACCTGTATGTCTTCTCTCTTGACTCAGAGCTATGTGTACTGAGTGTTGATGAAAATCGCCCAAAATCTTCAATTATAAACCCTATTAAATGGTGTTTTCAGAAACACACAATAAACACCTAAATATGTAGACCAGTAAGGCAGTAAAATCAACTAACAATGACATCATTATTTTGTCATCCATTCTTTTAACTGTGAGTTTATCTGAGGCCTGGAAAAGCAAGATGGTGTCAAATATGGGTGGAGGAAAAGGATTAGCAAAGAAAGTAATCAAACCAGTGTCTGTGTGTCCGTCTGTCAAGTTAATCCTTCGCAATCAGGGCTGATAATGAGGCTCTAAGAAAGCAGCACCACAATGCTACCCCATATATTGACTAGACTGGTGCTGTTGTCACATAACAGTATTAATTTTAAATCCAACATAGGAAACTGCAATGTATGTCATTCACTCGGTGCTTCAGCTCAAAATAGTAGATTTTCTTTCTGGAAATGTGCTTTCTGTTGGTTAACGTCACTGTACATGGTTCTCATTGGTATGATTTTAAGAGAAGAAAATATAACAACCATTCGAGACACATTATTTTATGTTTGTAGAACATTATTCAACCTTAGAGTCCCAGTGCTCAACTTTACGCAAACTTAAACGTTTGTAAAAATAAACAGTGATGCCACTGAAGAACCACTTTTGCTTCTCCAAATGAACACTTCAGTGAATGGTTCTTTAATGAATCAACTGAAAAGTTCTTAAGGGAACCATAAGTGTTTAACCAGCTCTCAGGGAACTCCAGACAGTCCACATTTTTCCTCTATTCCAGGTGGGAGTTGGCTTTAAGCAAAAGAATGGATACCACTGCATTATATCATCACTCTTAAGAACGCTTTTAGGACCTCCAGCTTCAGTCCTGGTGGCCTGGTGTGTGGCACAACTTTGTGATTTCCCTTCTCAAATACTGGCCCTCCAGTTGTGCCCTCCGAAATACACTATGTCTAAATTCCATGGACATGACTAAATCCTAACCTCAGTGATGAAATTGAAAAAGCTTTTTTAGTCTAGAATACGATTCCTTATTTGCAAATGGTTGTAGACACCTGTTTGTCCAGTGTTCTTCTGAAACAGGGAGTTTATTGTCCTTTTGGTGCAGTAACAAAAGAAGAAGACTATTCTGACAAGACTACACACTAGATGCTGCAATACTGCTGTGAGGACTCGATTTTATTCAGCCATAGGAGCATTGGTGAGTTCAAGTACTGGTTGAATCACAAACTCCACTCCAACTCATACCAAGTGTATTGGATGGAGCTCCAGTCCCAGTGCCTCTAAGACCTCTAGCCGGCACTTGGCACTGGGCATGGTGTCTTTATAATGAGCTTGTAAAATAGGAACACTGCATTTTCTTTGTTTTAGTATTCTGAAGTAATGCAGTAGTAATAGTAAGTAATACTGTCCAAAAAAAAAAAACATGGCAACCCCCCCCCCCCAGGCTGGCCCAGGCCTGCAGGAATCTCACTCCAACAAAAATGTAAAAGTCTGCACCTTTGGGATTCTGACAGATTCACTGTAGCAGCCATTCTCACTGGGAGAACTGTTCCTTCGCTTGACAGTAGTAGGAACATTTTGAGACAGTTGTGGTTGGTTCAGTGGCATGATTTGCAAAAGGTCAATTATACCCCTGTAAAAGTCTTGGTGACACCTCAGGCTGGTTGACAGCTCATGGTCCACTGCGCTTTTTATGCATCCATGCAGAGTTTGCGTGATTAGCTACAGTATTATACGTCCATTTGAGGTGGGATAATTGCAATAGAATCTAGGTATGTTTTCCAGTTGGACATACATGTGGTGTATTTGGGAAATATCATGGTATTGATTTTTATTACCACCGGCCAACACCGTAACACCATGTGACAGACCCATGTCAACTTCTGCAAATGGAAGAGTTCGGCACCCCACGGGAGCCAATTTGTCTGCTGCTCTGAAGCATCCAAAATCACCTCACTCTGCTGTTTCAGGCTCTGTTACCCCGTTTGGGATTTCTTTTGCATTTTACCCCCAAGGTTGTCCCTTAGTTGAACATGACCAATTTGAGAAACAGCACATGCAGCATGTGCCCATGCCTGTACATCTGCACTTGCTGGAGGGGTTGGGGCCGACAAGGTGGTCGGAAAAAAAGGGTCCTCACACACACCAGTCCTTTGTTGAACCATGCACTTTATTTCTGCCAGCCATTTAACTGTGCAATCCATTACCAGTTAATTGCCCAAATAAGCCTCTTGGCTGTTTATTAGGGACCATAATATTGATGAATATGCCAGTGAGGTTTTTCTGATGGCTTAATTAACAGGAAGCATAATGTCACACATCGAGATTGAAGAGGAGAGGAATCTGAAGGGTGTGAGGAGGGTGAAATGTACTTAAGGGCTCTCTTTTCATGTGAGAGATTGTGTACAAAGAAGCACAGTGCATGTCCTTGATACTGTAGCCAGACACACACTCTAAACTAAAGTGTACTTTAAAGTGTACTTTGCCACATAAGGTGCACCATGTTGCCATATTAAGGTCAAAGTAAAAGAAACGGTACACTCAGAAAGCTCCTTGAAGTGATGCCATGGAAGAACCAATTTTGGTTTCCTCAAGAAACCTCCAACCGATGTTTTTTTTTGGTCATTATTGTAAATGTGTGAGTATAGAGAAGTTAAATGAACCTTCACATAAATAACAGGTTCTATACCAGTTATTTATTATTTATTATATTACCAGTTATTTACAATTTTCACTGGGCTTGGGTGTAGTTTCAGAAACATATCACAAGATATCCCAAGCTCGACTCTCTAACTTTATTTCTGCAGTGATGCTAAGGTTTGCTTCACTGAGGCAAATCTTGAAGAATGCCTCTATAAAACACAGTTATTACACTCTGACCAATCTCAAGGTAAAAGCGTTGGAACTCAAGCCTTCTTGGGCCACAAAAATTTATTTGATCCATTACACAGAAAAATTACTTTTGGTTCCTTAAAGATTTATGTTTGTTAAAGAGATTTGTAAGTTTTAGGTATTTGCAGACAGTGGCGTGCCTAAAACCTCCAGGAGGCCTAGAGTGACATTTTCTCTCCAATAAATTGGTCTCACCCATTGGAAATCAAAACATGATTGGTTGATTCCTCTATCATTTCCTAGTTATGTTCGTGGTTAATTTGGCATGTTAGGTTTCAGTCAATCACGTGAAGGTCTAACCAATGAGAGATCTTGATTTACTGTATCTATGGTATATGGACAAAAGTATTGGGACACACCTCTTAGTTATTGAATTCAGGTGGCCCCTTACTTCCAACGAAGGGCAATCTTGATGCTTTAGCACACCAAGACATTTTGGACAACACTTCCAACATTGTGGACACAGTTTGGGGAATGCCCTTTTCTATTCCAGCATGACTGTGCCCCAGTGCGCAAAGCAAGCTCCATAAAGACATGGTTAGATGAGGTCGGTGTGGAAGAACTTGACTAGCCCGCACAGAGCCCTGACCTCAACCCCATCCAACACCTTTGGGATGAACTGGAACGAAGATTGCAAGCCAGGCCTTCTTGTCTAGCATCAGTGTCAGACCTCATAAATGCTCTACAGAATGAATGAGAACCAATTCCTACAGAAACACTCCAAAATCATGTGGAAAGCCTTCCAAGAAGAGTGGAAGAGTGGAACCAACTCCATATTAAAGTCTATGTTTTAAAGTCCCTGTTGGTGTAATGGTCAGGTGTCTCAATACTTTTGTTCATACCTAGATGTGTACCTAGAGACCCCAGAGATAAAATATTTCATTAGGAGTTTCAATAATGTAACTCAACCAAGACTTAATAATATAAAAGTAGAGTAGTATTATAATACTTGCAGAGTAACTAAAATTTTATAGATGTATTTTTAGTACCCAGAAAGAATTATACCTTCTTTGAATGCCTACGAGTTGTAAATGTTATTAAAAGTTGGTGTCAGATTGTAAAAGTTAATAGATTATTCACAATATGGAATTTCATGGAGATGGAGATGTAAAATAGTGCTGAGTTAAAACAGACTCGCTGTTATGGAAGTGATTAATGCCAGAACTGTTGTCATTATAGAACATTTGAAAGTTTTTAACCTGCTGGCTCCTACATCTTTGGCTCCAGTTCTCTTTTTCATGCGAAAGCCATAAGATTCTCGCTTGGTCGTCTCCATGAGAAAGCTTCCTAATTACTTAAAGTGTAAAAGTTGCCATGGATACACACCTACAGTAGAGCCTTTATTCCCATGCCGTCTGTAGGTTGAAAAACCTGTCTCAAGAGCTGTGGTTTTGTTTTTAGAAAGCCTGGCAATAAGCACGGTTATTATTTAAGAACGTCTCATTGACTCTTCATGTATTTAACGGTGACTGGGAGTTTGACGAGGCACTCTGCTATTATGCTCCTTTTCATCATAAAGCTGAATGTAAAGGTGCCCCATGCCTGGCGGATTAATTTCTGACTCAGTCGGCACTGCTGTGTGTGGGTGGTAAAAAAAAAGTTCGAAAGAGAACAGCAAGTGGGCGAAGGTTCATATTAGTGATTTATGCATGTAGGCTATGGGTTCTTTTTTCAGTCCTCAGGGACCCCCCTGAGCCAGACAAGATTTTGGTTTTGTCCCAGTTTGTACATCTATATGGCAGAACTAAGGGTAATTAAGAACCCTTAAGCCCTTCTCAGTATGTGCTCTTGCTCTTGAGGACTCACTTGACCTCATGTTCCACCAAGTTCAGCTCAATACTGCAGAAATCAGGTGCCAGGAAATGTTAAAACACTCAGGAGTTTCCTTAATTCAGTGAGAGAAGGCCGAAAGCACAGAGATTCTGAAGAATAATAACATTCTTCTAGTTTCAGACAACTTCACCCCAGGTCAAGTTTGTGAAATGCTCAAAAATGGGAGGAACACTTTGGACCATTTGGTGTATAAATATAAAATGAAAAGATAAAGGAATACTGCTCTGTCTATGTCTGTCTCCGCATCATTGCAAACTTCCCACTTGTGGGACTAATAAAGGTTTATCTTATCTTATCTTATTTTATCTTATTTGTCAGTCCCCTTTACTTTTTTCATCAATGGGCAGGACCACCAGTGGGCAGGTATTATTTAGGTGGTACATAGTTATCAGCCTAGCTGCTACACTGACATGGTGGTTGAATATTGTAGTGTGTGTGGCTGGGAGTCCAAGAGAGCACAGTTGGCTCACTCTCTTTTAGTGGGTAGTATGGCCCTCTCTCTCTCCCCATCACATAGAGCAATGCTACCCAGTATGGGCATCTGTTGGGCAGCTGATGTAACAGAATTGGCAGTCAATGTTCTCCTCCAAGTGCGTTAAACTGTCAAATGACATCACGTTAGTGGTAGATTAAAAGATGCAGTGACTCGGAGGAAGTGCATTCTATTCTTCATCCTCCCAGCGTTGGTGGTATTATATGAATGGGAGTCCCAGCTAATGGGAGGAACTGGAGATGACTAAACTGAAGAGAAAATTGGAAAACAGTAAAAAAAATAAAGTTTTTCTACAGTGAACCATTTTACATCAGTTTTTATTCTTTTCTATTGTTTTTTAATTTTCGCTGCTCTTACCTTTGTACTGTCCACTTTCTGCCGTGACAATGCAAATTTCCCACTTGTGGGACTAATAAAGGTTTATCTTATCTTATCAAACCACCCAATGACTGGTGTCATGGCTACAGCTTCACTTGCAGGGAGACTTTGATACTTTATGTTATAGAAAAATAGAACTCATGGCTTACAATTATAGCAATCTTTCAGCAAAAATAGAAGAGGGATTCTTTCACATGGCCCCATGGTGGCGCAGTGGGTAGTGACCGTAGTTGTGCCCCCTGCGGTGGGCTGGTGCCTGCTTCCCATCCGTAGACCCTGGGATAGGCTCGGGGTACCCGCTACCCTAGTAAGGATTAAGCGGTTACAGAAAATGAATGAATGAATCTTCCACACGCGTTGCCACTAAGAAGGAGGCTTGGTTTTTTCGCAGTCCAGAGCATGAGCGATGTAATAAACTAGAGGAGCCAGATAGGGCTATCATACGTGAAAATACAGAAACGTGAAGATGCTATAAGGTGGAGAGCATGAGGGTGATTGGACAGTGTTCTCTGGGTCGGCCTGGGATTAAGTAAAGGAAACATAAACAAGTTTCTACACAAGATACAGGTGTAGAAACTTATCAAGAGAGACCAACACAACTGAAAGGGGAACTCAGGCTCAGGATTCCAGTGACCCCAAGCCAGGGCGTGGCGCCTGTGACAATTGGATTATGCAAAAAATTAGAAGAAATTGAGAATTGTCCTTTAACGTGTGAAGAGGGGGCCCACTGTCCTCTGAGTAATCTAATGAAGAAAGCTGTTTGTTGTTGAAGAACTGAACGTGATCGTGACATTAAGTCCTGTTACTCAGTGGGCTAGAGGACCCTTGCTGTGGGAGTTGCTGACAACAGGGATGCTTCAGGTGCCAAGAAAAGAGACATCCCTCATTGGCCACGGCAAGCAAGATAAAGAGCCGGAGATGGTTTTACAGGCAGGAGACAGCAGATTTACAAGGTTTAATGGATGCTGTGTGCACACAGTTAGCAGAGGCTCTAAAAAAGCCATTGAACCTCGGCTCACTGGGCATAAGGGACAAAAACCCACTTACAGACACTCTCTGTCTGTCTTTTCCACTGTCTGTCTCTGACAGTCTGTCTCTCTCTCTTCCCATTAAGTGGTTTGTTAATGTCCAGGCAGGGTGTTTGGCTGCGGCATGGCCCTGTTTGTGATCATAATTACCAAAGTTAATTTGCTGATGGATTTTAATTCAGTACATTAATTAGGAATTAGAAATGGGGGGACAAATTAAAGTTGGAAAAACGAAGCACAGGAAGATAGCAAACTAATTTAAAGGAAATAATTATGCTCTCTTTCTCATTTTCATTCACTGGATAACACTTCAAATATGAAAGAGCTAAAAATCTGCCAATTTTTTTTTGCGAAAAAACAGAATCAGAGTCATAAGAATTTGTGCCTGGTGTGTGCTTAGTTGCCTTCATGGTAAAGGTTACCATTGGACGTACTTAACACATTTTTGTTATTTTAACCATGATGGTTACAGATTAGTCTGTACTGCTTTTATCAGTGGTGTCCAAGCAGAAGTAACAAGAGGCTGAATAAGTTGACTGCTTCAACAGGTGAAAGAAGACCATTTGAATTTTGTGAAAATTGCACAAGCATTTAAAGAAAAAAAAAAAACTATGTCAGAGGAGCAGATGAAAACATGTTGACATCTAATAGCTGAAACTTGGTAAACTTGTTTGTAAGTGGGTAAATAGCATCTACAACTCTTGAAAAAATAAGAGATTTCGGATTTCGGAAAAAAATGCGGATTTCCATAACGTCTTTCTTTATTAAGAGAACTTAACGAAGGCTCGAGGGCCAAAACACGAACAAATTTCAAAACACAGAAGACTGGTACAACCTAAGGGAAGTGTGAGGGTGGACCGACCACAAACCAGGCACAGGGGACACTTAAATACAAACACAGACACAGACAGGAACCAATCAAAACAGAACATCACTTATTACTAAACCCCCAGCCGGCCGGGGTTTAAAAGTTCACAGGGCGGCCTCTAGCGGCCGCTGGCCGGGACGTTACAAGACCACTGCAATTTATTTTTAAATCAGCATCTTTATACACTACTAGAAGTACGTCAAAGGTAATTACTGCCATTTTGTTTGAGTGAGCAAGAGATTTGTTTTCTTTGAATGATTCAAGTTCTGTAAACGCTGCATCATTTCTCTTATTTTGATGTATTGTCATTTCCTTTAAAAGGATGCTTTAACGAACAATATTTTTATTGGGAAATTAGGAGAAATATTGTCAGCAATTCTTAAAAACTAAGGCAAAGCTGTTCAGTTCAATACTTGCACCTATAAAAGATAAAACCTGAGAAACTGAACATTTTTGCAGTGGTCTCTTATTTTTTTTTCCAGAGCTGTATATGCCATTATAAATGAGCCAACAATAATTAAGATTGGCCATTCACACAGGCATGTGTTGGCTGCTGAATTTTGATTGGCTATTGGTGGCCATTTTGCTGAGTGAGCCAAATGGAACTGTGGGAGTTGTGAGCAAAAGTGTACACATACCAAATTTCAAAATTTTAGCTTAAGTATGTGTCAATGCATGTGTCATGAATCAGCTGCAGGGCCTTCTGTTGATGAAATTACACAAAATTTGGTATGCTTCTAAAGAATGTGGCAGTGGTGCAGCATGTCAAATTTGGTCAAGTTTGAACTCTTGCATTACAAGATATTGGCTAGCGAAGTGTTAGACTTTCACATTGAGGTCATTGGTGCTACTCCACATTTGTGCACTTTTTACAGGCCAATTTGCCATACAAATTCAGTAATTTCTGGGGAAACAGTTGCCGAGTGCTTTCTGCATACAACACTTTAGGGGTCACTAGCGTGAAGAGACATGCCCACAAAAGGACACAAATCTCTGATTCTTTATCAGCCATGTTGAGCTACAAGCACACTGAGTGTCATGTGGATTAGTGAAGTCCAAGTACATGTGAAAACAAACAACAACCGACAAACACTATACACCAGTGCAGTGGCAGTCATAAATATTTAATTTCACTCTGTGAAAAGAACACATCTGTCACATCCTCGCCCACATCTCTGCCCAAGCCACACCTACGCTCCGGCTTGCTGGATTATTGAACCAGCTTTATTTTTTTCACCTTTAATTTCTTTATCCCCAGCACCTGTGGTTCTGTATTCCCTGTACCTGTATTCTGAGTATTTCACTTCACTTCTTTTTACCCAGAGTTGTCGGTCCTTACTTGTGCTTTGTGTATGTGTGTGCCTGCGGCTTGCTCTCTGTTAACTTAACTTATCTCGTGTATCTCGTGGCTGTTTCTTGTTTTGCCTTATTAAAGTTTGATAGCGTCATGCATTTGCACCTCATCATGTCTTCTCAAGCCCACACCGTGACCACAACTCAGCTAGATAAGTAGCTTTTATATAGTTTTATATAATTCTCATTGATGACAAGGCCCATAGCGCACCACCCCATCACATCACATTTGGTGTACTCAGATCATGGGGTGATATTCTCCCATGACTGGGGTGGTATCCCTTAGAATACCATACTCTGGTACAATTATTTTATTATCCTTTTCTTTTCTTTTCTTTTCTTTTATTATCTTTTTCCTGAGGAAGTGAATTTAGTACATCCTTAAAAGTCATTTAAGGTGCAAAATAGGACCTTTAGGACTATACTTTATGTGGATGTACACTTGGTAGGACAATTACATTGTTAGTACCTTGGCAGGACAATAACATCCCCTGTTTTTCAGACAGTGTGATCTTTTAAACCCTAAAACCTTAAACGCTGCACTCCTTTCTCTGCTCACCAACTCGACAGTATCTCCCCCTCACATGGAGCCTCGCATTGTACCCCTGTCAGCCCACTGTTCTTTTAAAATGTTCATTTATAAATGTGCATACCCGGTGCTTTTGTTCCGATCCCTACATTGCTCTCAAAGTAGAAATAAGTATAGGTTTTATACTGCGAAATAACAGTGGTGAGGCAGTTTTTTTCTGTCATGTGTCAGTTTGCAGGCTTTTTTTCTCCGTGTTTGGTGTGTTGATTAAATGATTTCTGCAGGATGATTAGCAGTAATAGCAATTTCTTTTAATATTTTGTTTGAAGGCTACCTCCAAAGGGACTTTATAGCACATGAGTATTAAAAAATGCATTTATAAATCAATGCTAGACTCCTTATGAACAACTTCTGCCAGAACTTGTAAGGAAGAGGCCTAATTAAGAACACTATATACTTATATAACTATAATATATATTATATATATTATTATAATATAAATATATATATATACATATATAAAAGCCTGGATACCTTTATCTGTTCTCCCTCGGGGCTGGATGTCGCTGGCGCCTGTATTTGTAAGGTCTTATGTCATGTGCGGATGTTTATTACTCATCTCTCTCTCGCAGCCCTGAGCTAGAATCTGATATGCCTGGCTCTCAGTTATCCCTCAACTAGAGGAACGAGTACGAGGCCCTGCAGTAACACTAAGAAATATGTTTATAAATCCGGACACTTCCTGCATGTGCCATGAGAACTGTGGTGCAACTTTGATTTGGTTTTGGGCATTGTATTACTGAGTCAGTGCCACGTAAGTGTCTCTTTGTTCTTGTTTTCCCACCTTTCTGAATAAACTCTCAGAGAAACACTGTATATATAATATATATAATGAAAATACTGTATTTAAGTGAAAGTAGAAACACCTTTGCACTTTTGGTAAAATATTACTTGTTGTAATATTTTAAATACTTGAGTACAAACATTTGCTTCCTTTTAAATAAGGATGTAAGGATGTGGATTTGGGGGGCAATGCTGATATCTGACATTTATAATCTGCCCATGCCAATAAATAGGGGCAGAAACCTGGGGTGGAGATACAATGTTTTGTTTTGAAAGTATATTCATTACAATTATTGTTTATAAAAAAATCTTATAAGTTACCCAGGTGACTGCAGACTTCAAAAACATGACTAGCTGTTTCGTCTTGTTTGTGCTAACTAGACCTGCCTTATAATTTCTTTTCCTTAGTAATGATGCCCCATGGCAGTGTTATAACTAGAACAGTGCATATGTAAATGGTCTTCAAAAAAGGGTTCCTTTACTTGAAGAGTAATGATGGAACTTCTGAAAAGGTGCTGTCCACGGTACTGAAATGGATCACCCTCAGTTATTACAAACATAATCTGTGAAATATTTTGAAATCTGTGGCAATCCTAATCCTTAGAAGCTGCAGTTATTCAGTCATTCTATAGCGAATGTATATAGTGAATGTCTAGAAAGTTCAGGTGTTTCAGCCCCACTATTGTGAATGTGTACTTATTTTTACATATATATATATACACATATA
>JBBPCZ010058821.1:0-12499 GCA_037974445.1 Brycinus macrolepidotus | reverse complement strand
ACTGTAAGAAATATCAGTATTTCTAATGTTTGTGTGTTTCTCCTTGTGTGTTCAATTCAAGGTTGGAAATGAAAGTACCCCATTGCTACCCTGGTTACATTAGAGACGGTATCAGAATTTAGGATTATCACTATGCTTGTAATCCAATAAATATACACTACTTAAAAACATTTGTAAATAACAACTGATATACAATCAGGAGTGCGGATATATGATTATCTTCATATATTTATTTATTTATTGGCGCTAAAGAATGCCTTGGAAGCCTTGGAAGGTTTAGTCCATTGTTACTGTTAAAAAAAAAGTCAGAGACCACCCTTTTCCTGTCAAAACAGATGATCAGTAAAAGTTAGAAGCAGAAGAAGCAGAAGCAGAAGAAGCCAAAACTCATATAAAATCAGACAGGAGCTTTACATCAAATGGTTCAGTGTATCCAGCTTTTGCTTTAAGTCTTATTGTAGGTTAAGTTTTATTTTAATTTTCCTGCTTCTTGTAAGCTCCTCCAATGCATTTTCTGTTTCTCATCATTGGAGCTAATCCTAGTTACAGATCTATACTCAGTCCATAAAACCCTCTCCCACATCTCAGACATCCAGTTTGGGTGTTCTGGTGCAGATCTTTTTCTGTTCTATCTGGTTCCTTTTCTCAACGGCTTCTTGAGAAAATGCACATCATTTCAGACCCACAGTTTGATCATCCTGCTGAAAGAGGACACTGCCATTAGGGAACAGTGTCTCCATCGTCTGCAGTGTTTGGGTGTTAAAGTGACATCCACGTGAAGGTTCTCTAACAGAACATCACCCAGAGCATCACACTGTTTCGGCTTCTTCCCATAGTACTTCCTGGTCCATCTCTTCCCCAGGTAACCCCCCACCACACACACACCAGGTCATCCACATGATGTAGAGGAAAATGTAAACCATCAGACCAGACCACCTTCTTCCATCGCTCCTTGGTCCAGTTCTGATGTCCGTGGTAGGAGCTTTCTGTGGTGGACAAGGGTCAGCATGGACACTCTGACCAGTCTGCAGCTGCACAGCCTCATATGCATTAGGGGGTGCTGCACTGTATTTTCTGACCCCTGTCCACCAGAGCAACATGACATTTTTCAGCAGTTTGTTCTACAGCAGGTCTTCTGTGTGATCAGATCAGACAGGCTGGTCTTCGCTCCCTAGAACTTCGGGTGCCCATGACCCTGTCACCGGTTCTCCGGTTCTCCTTCCTTTGAGCACTTTTGATATATTCTGACCACTGCACACCTGGAACCTCCCTCAAGACCTGCCGTATTGGAGATGTTCATGCGTTCATGCAATGTGTCTCAGATCCTTTTGCCCATTTTTCTGCTTCCAACATCGACTTCAAGAACTGACTGCTCTCTCACTTCTATAACATATGCACTCCCCCCCCCCCCAACAGGAGAGTAATATTACTCCGACCTTTACATGTTCTGAGGAGAGAGTGTGATGGCTTAGCATCATGCCAACAAGTTACTTGTTGTTAAATTATCTCCAGTGCAAATTTACACAATTCTGTGTAGATTGTTGTCTTTCCTTTAACCTGAACAGCTGAAAAGTCCCCAAATGTGCATTCAGCCACAGAGCTGTGCACCTCAGAGAACAAAAAACCCCTGCATGGCATGTGCCACACATGACACACACACAAAGCTCCAATCACAAAGCCGGAACACACACACTTGGCTTGCTTTTTTTTTCATCTCCGGAGTATTTGAGCTTTAACAGGTCAGAGGAAGAGTCCAGAAGCCATGGTCGAGTCCTCAGGCTGAGGGCTCTGTGACGATAGGCCGAGCAGGCACACTTTGAAGGCAACATGCTGTGAGCAGCAGGGGATATGAGGGTGAAATGTATATTCCAGATGCTTCACTTTAATACAGAACTGGGTTTGGAGGGCAGCTCCACTGAATAAGCCCAGCAGCCACTGACCGAGTTACTGCCCGCAGCCCATTGTGTTTCCCACACAAAAGGGAGCAGCGGCAAACGCCAGAAAAAAACAGCACAACACTGTTGTTAGGGAGTGGTGGGAGCGGGGAAACGCAGCACGTCACAAAACCCCAAACAGACGACTATTTAAGTGATGACGTCATATGCAAAAACGCTCCTGGACTGAGCTGAAAGACTGGCGTTCAAAAGTGTAGAAGGATATAAAATTCTGCAGCAGATATAAAGACCTAAAACGGTTCTAATGTTATGCTACACTTTCTCAGGTCTTCAGATAAAAAACTTTAAACATGTCTAGTAGCGAGCCATAACTGTTTTTAGGTCCGTTAGGTGAGTTATTATAAGATAAAAACAATATGAATGAACTTCAAAAGCAGTAGGCTGCTCAGTTCTTAAGGTTATGGAGACCCCTGATCTGATGCCAGTAGAACCGTACAGATAAGAAGAGTCTACCTTCAGGTACTGCGGAGATGGCGGTGCGTAGACACAGCTGTTCATGATGTAGGTCCGGCAGCTTAACTCCTGACCAGGGGTCCACACGGACACCTCCACTGGGCTGTAGGCCCCCAACCTCACATTCTCTTGCCTAAACACACACACACACACACACACACACACACACACAGGGACAGGGACAAACCCATGCCATACAGATATATGAAGTGTGTCTTTAAATTCCATATTCATTCAGGGTCAGAAAAACAACACCTGCCATAAATCTCCCACTTTCACAGCTCTGCTGAATGATGCTCCTTTCACTGACAGTAAACAGCATTTTGTTCACTGCGTCATACACCATGTGATAGCAGGGAAACAGGGTGGTAATGGAGGAACAAGATGGGAGTGGGGGGAATGGGGTGGGAACAGGGAAACAGGGAGGGAACAGGGAACAAAGTTGGAATGGGTGAACAGGGTGGGTATGAGGGAACAGGGATGGAGTGGGGGAACAGGGTGGGAACAGGGGAAGAGGGGTTGAAGTGGGGGAACCGAGTGGGAACAGGGAAACAATGTAGGAATAGGGGAACAGGATGGGAGCGGTGGAACGTGGTGGGAACAGGCTGGGAAGAGGGGACAGATGAACAGGGTGGGAGAAGGAGTTCTCTGAGAGGAGTTGGGGCATAAGTTCCCTTTAAAAAAAAATGCAGGTGTTTTCCCCATGGCTGATAACCACCCCTGTTCCCACTCGCTGTGTGATGCAGTGAGCCATCTTCTCGAGGACCTTGGGACTCCGTACCTGTCCAGACTCTCCAGGTCAGCCATGTTCATCTTCCATACCACCCCCCACACCTCGTCCCCTGGGCTGTGCTCTATAGTGGCCACGCCGCCGTGCCAGCGATCACTCGCCAGACCCTTGTGGTTTCCAAACACCAGCTTATAGTCCTGAAGAGATACATTGTACATTGAGGGAAGAGCGACACTGGAGCTATAATGGCCCATCTGTTGTGTAGATATAAATACTTCCCATACCATTTATATATACCATTATATGTGAATTATACAAAATATGTGAATATGTAGTCTTTTTCTTTTGTTGTACTGTATCACTAGGACATGAATTCTTGAGAAGTGATGTGTGTGTGTGTGTGTGTGTGTATACATTGACATTGGACAAACAAGGCCGTACCTGAAGCCTGGCAACGCAGTGAACCCGGGCTGAGGGGTTCTTCAGCTGCAGCCTCTCCTTCAGCAGGTTGCTCCCATAGGCGAAGTACAGGAAGGTGGCCTGGTTGTCCATGACGTTCAAAGCGTCTGCAGGGACAAGGAGAAGGGGAGGATTTTCAAAGTGGAGGGACAGAGAAGAGAAGAGCAGGACTGCAGTCGAAAGGGCATAGAAAGAGCACACACACGGGACACAGAGACATGAGTGCTGACGTGTGTGACGGGGGACAGAAACCTCTCCCCCTCTCTTTTATAACACAGCACCATTCTCATGCTAATCCAGCTTGCACGCTACCTGCTCTCTCTCTCTCTCTCTCACACACACACACACAGACACATCCACAAAACACACACACACTGTCTGTCTGTCTGTCTGTCTGCTGGTAACTGGTTGCAAAATGAACTCCCTCTAATGGCTGCAGGTGGAAACTGCACGTTAATGGAAATTACAGTAAACTGCCTGTCCTGTCTCCTGCTCTGTGACTGGTTAGTAGTGTCCTGCCTAATGCTCTGTGATTGGTTAATAGGGTTAGTTGCCTCCCACTCTCTGATTAGTTAGTAGTGTCCTGCCTCCTGCTCTGTGATTAGTTAGTAATGTCCTGCCTCCTACTCTGTGATTGGTTACTAATGTCCTGCCTCCTACTCTGTAATTGGTCAGTAGTGTCCTGCCTCCTGCTCTATGATTGGTTAGTAGTGTTAGTTGCCTCCTACTTTGTGATTAGTTAGTAGTGTCCTGCCTCCTGCTCTGTGACTGGTTAGTAGTATCCTGCCTCTTACTCTGTGATTTGTTAGTTATGTCCTGCCTACTCCGATGCAATTGGCTAGCAGTGTCCAGCCTTCTGTACTGTGATTGGATAGCAGTGTCCACCCTCCTGTACTGTGATTGGCTAGTATTGTTCCACCTCCTGCACTGTGACTGGCTAATTTTGCCCTGCCTCCTGATCTGTGATTGGTTAGTAGTGTCCTGCCTCCTGCTCTGTGATTGGTTAGTAGTGTCCTGCCTACTCCGATGCAAGTAGTTAGCAGTCTCTTGCCTCCTGCAGTGTGATTGACTATCAGTGTCCAGCCTTCTGTACTGCGACTGGATAGCAATGTCCAGCCTCCTGTACTGTGATTGGCTAGTATTGTTCCGCTTCCTGCACTGTGACTGGCTAATTTTGGCCTGCCTCCTGCTCTGTGATTGGTTAGTAGTGTCCTCCCTCTATGCTCTGTGATTGATTAGTAGTGTTAAAAGCCTCCTACTTTGTGATTGATTAGTAGTGTCCTGCCTCCTGCTCTGTGATTAGTTAGTAGTGTCCTGCCTCCTACTCTGTTTACTACTGAGGCTTTATATTGCGGCATATTTGTTATTTCTTTACGGTTTATAAAACAGTTTAAAGCAAGTCTTACGTGTGTATGTATGTGTGTGTGTGAGTGTGTGTGTGTGTGTGTGTGTGTGTGTGTGTGTGTGTCATGTCTTTGGAAGTGTCTTCTGATAGGTGCCCTGTAAATCAGTAAAATGCTGTATTGTTTTATTCCCCACACTTAAAACATAATGGTGGGCTGGAATATTTTGGAATCAGAGGCAAAAATTAGCTCAGAAGCACAACTTACAAGCAGCTTGTGGTGTTGATTCCAACATCTCCAAGTGAAAAGCAAAATTCTGGTGGTTTATTCAAATGGTAAATAAAAACATAGCCGTACAAGTGAACCAGCAAGAAAAAACCTTTGGAAATCACAAAACACTTTAAAACAACAAGAAAATACCACCACATCCTCCAGCGTCCCTCAGCTGAAAAGTGCATGACCTCTGCTGAACTAATGTGTGTTTTCTGAAATTTTGCCACCGTGTGCTCTTGCTCATCACTTACCCAGCTCGGACAGCAGCAGGAGAGCAGTCATCAGCACGGTGCTGCTGAACCTCCAGCGCTGACCCACAGCCCTCATGTCTGTCCTTCAGCTCAGGCTGAGCTCATCTGCAGACCCAGAGGAACCGACTAGGAGGCTCATAGGGGTCAAATGTAGTGTCTCAGGTTTCAGGTCATGTGATCTGAGTGGAGAAAGGAGCTCACAAGAAGCAGAGTGAGTGAGATGAACACTCCAATTCAACTGAACCCAACATCATCTAACAGCATCAGCGTTACAAAGGCTGTGGAACCAACGCTGCGCAGATATTAGTGTATACACACTTTATATATGCTCGGGTCATTTTATTACCTCATAATCTCTCTCTCTCTCTCTCACACACACACACACACACACACACACACGGATAGAAATAGAAAATTATGAGGAAATGCAAAAGGAAAAAGAAAGTTATTTTATGGGTAAATTGCTTTTCTGTTTGAACTGAACTCTGTTTAACAATGATCACATCTGCTTGGGTCATTTAATTACCTCATAATCCTTCTCTCTCTCTCGCACACACACACACACACACACACACACACACACACACACACACACACACAGGGATAGAAATAGAAAATGGTGAAGAAATAGAAAACGGTCCCAAGCAGTGATTCACACCTCCAAGTTGGGGGTTCGAATCTAGGTCCTGGCCTTGTGTGTGTGAAGTTTGCATGTTCTCCTCGTGGTGGTGTGGGTTTTTCCCAGTTTCTCCCACAGGCCAAAGACATGCGTGCCAGGTGAATTGGGCTTTCTAACTTGACCGTGGGTGTGAGTGAATGGTGTGTGCGCCCTGTGGTGGGCTGGTGCCCTGTCCAGGGTGAAGCCCCGGGATACTAATAAGGACTGAATACCCACTAAAATGTTGATATTTTGCATTTTAAATGTTACAGTTTTTACTTTTGAGGACTGATACCTGGCTGAAATATAATTCCCTCTAAAATAAATGTTTTAATTCTGAATTTAGTTACATTCTTACTTTTGAAAATTGAAATCTGACTGAAATATAATTCCTACTTTAAGAAAGTTAAAATTTTGAATGTCAGAATTTCTTCAAATTTTGTATATCAATAAACTTTGAATTAGCTGAAAAGGCTCACCATAATTTTTCATTTACAGATTCAACTTAAACATGTGATTATTACATTTTCACAAGTAAAAAAGCAAATGTGCATGTTTAAATTGTAATAAGTACTTGTTCTAGTAAAAAAATTACTAAGCTGAAGTCAAAAAATTGTACTAAGCTGGCCAGCTGGTGGCCTAGAGGTTCGGGCGTTTGCGCTCCACTCAGAAAGTTGTGGGTTTGAATCCCAAGACTGCCAGTGGCACCTCTGAGGTTTCCTTGAGCAAGGTACCGTCCCCACACGCTGCTCCCTGGGTGCTGTGTTCCTGGCTCCCAGCTGCGTCACTTGGTGAATGGGTTAAATACAGAGAAGAATTTTGTGCTGTTCACACTGTGTGCTTTGGTGTGCTCACATATGACAAAATGGTCAATTTATTTAATTATTTCATGTTCAAATATGATTTTTAAATGCTACAAAGTTACGCTTTTTATATGTAAGAGCAAAAGTTTTACACAGTGCACTTTTCACTAAGAATTACACACATGTTTTCTGACAGCAACCCCACAAACCCCCCACCCTTCCCACAAACAGTCATTGCAGCAGGATGTCAAAGCCTGTTAAACCCTTTACTGTGGAGGATCTACCCAGTATCTCCTCGTCCCTGGAGGACCAGTTCAAACTGCTTTAAGTGAGTCTCAATAGACAGTGGTGGATGGAGACCTCCCAATGAGGACCTTCGCTCCGAATTCCACATCTGGAAGAAAAAAAAGTCAATAAAAACACACTCTTCAGGCAGCGTTTGGTAACTTCCACCCGCTCAGCAGGGATGGAAATATCTTGACCACAACAATTAGAAAAGTGCTGAGGCTTCGGATAAACACCTCTGAAGGATCAGAGGGACACTTTTGGAACAAATGGGCGCATTTGGGTGTCCTAGCAGTGGGACGCTTGCAAAAACAAGATTTGACGCAATTATACAGCTGTTTTTCTCACTGTGACCCCCCTCCTGCCCCACCCCCAAGCCAACTGATGGGTTCTTCTGTTGGCCAGACACCCCCTCCTCCTCCTGGGACAGCTGGGCTGGAGGTTCAGATGAGGGTCTGGGTCTGGGTGAAGTGTGTATATTGACCTAGATCTCCACTGAAAGTCTCAAAACATTGTTGCCAAGTCCTCCAGCATCTCCCAGACCTGCCGAGAGCAGAAAACCCTCCTAAACTCATTTGTCCTGGGCAGTAAAAACTCATCTGAGACGCAATGCTGCGAAAATCTTCACTTTAAGTTGTTTTAAATGAAACTAGAACTGATTCTACTGTAGACTGAGGCATTTAGGGCATGCCCATTCCAACTGCTTTCCTTTGATCTGCAAGGCACAGTTCTTTTTATTGCGTCAAAACTAAAACCATAACCATGGCAAAGCTGCTTCGTAGACTGATTTAAGCTTTAACTGGATTCCAAAACTCAGGACGGAGTCACTGGTCCTAGAGATAGAAGGGCTCCCTCACCATGGTGACCTAAAGAGGTGCCGACACTGTTCAGAGGACCTTTATAAAGGCACATTGTATCTTTAGGCGCTTTGCAGATTTAAGGAGGAACATCACTGAAGTTTTAAGGAGGAACAGGTTGAAAAACTTGTATCTTCTGCTATAATGAGTTTCGCCTCGGAGAACGCAACACGTCACACAAATTACAGAAAACAATGTAATTTTATTAAGATGAAACACTCAGCAACAACAAAGAGTTGCTGACCTGCTTATTTGTATATTTTCTACAACATTATAGTGTTTTTTTAACTTTCTTTTGTATATTCTAGTGTTTTTTTTACTTTAGAGAGAGTTTCCTGAGATGCCGGAGACTTTTATTTTGTACTGTTAGCATTAAAGCAGAGGAAAGCATATAACATTAAATAATCTTAAAACACAGGATATCTGATGGACATGATGAGATTTTATTTCTGTATAAGCGTCTACAGGCTGGTCATAGTGGCTAATAAGAGCTAACATGCTAAAGTCTTCAACATTCCAAAATCTGAAATCACAGGTAAATTCACAGAGCTGATCATGAATCATTTGTAGCTGTAATTAATAACTAATTAGAGAAGAGCTGAATGCAGCACAGTTCCCGGCTGTAAAATGGCTTGTAGCTCCAGAAAACACCAGGAGTGTTCGGGGCCTTCAGGGTGAAGAAAGGTTTAATTAATGTCAGATGTCCTTGAGACACACACACACATTTGTGCCAGAGTCATAAACACAGTTATAAACACACACTGGGATTTCCTTGATATCCTGTGTATGGCGGGGGGGGCCTGAGACTGCTGATAAGAGAACGCATATGAAATGTAATATTTATTTTTTAGTATATATTTATCATTTATTTTAAATTTTATATATTTAATTGTTGATTTAACTATTTGTATTCATTTATTTGCTTTATTAGCTATATTATTTGTTCTTTTAAGTAAACGTCTTCTCGTTTTATTCCGATTTTATTTACAGGAGCAGGGCACATTAACAAACATTCCTGTTTATCCGTAATTTTCAGCTGCTTGTTTGTTTATGTTGGATCTTGCAGTTTAAGAAACATCACCATGATGACCGACAATGAAGCACTATCTTAACTTAAACAATATCAAAGGAGCTGCACCCTCTTGTGAACATTTACCTGGATTATGTAATTGCAGCTCGTTAGAGGGAGGCTCCGCCCCCTGAGTTGGAGTCCTCACTATAACTCCTCAGGCTGGAGGACTCAGATCTCACTGAGCCTTGGACCTCTAAATGTCAAGCAGCGTTACAGAGGGATTTATCCGGGCGTTTTCCAATAGGACGACCCAGAAACTGCTGGGTTCCTCAGAATCTGGTCCCCTAATCTGAGCTAACTAGGCTCAAGTTAACTGGACTTGAGTTAACTGGACCCGAGTAAACTGGACCTAAGTTAACTGGACATGGAGAAGGACAGCAGACCAACATGGGAAAACCCCATGCAGTTTGTTCTGGCATGTGTTTCTTATGCTGTGGGGCTCGGAAATGTTTGGCGATTTCCATACCTCTGTCAGATGCATGGAGGAGGTAAGATTCAAACACATGGCTGTGAGGATTTGATTGCAGTCTGAGAGCATGTGTGAGGTCAAGTACTGATGCTGGAACACTGCTGTGAGGATTTGATTGCAGCCCTTAGATCATTAGTGAGCTCAGGTACTGATGTTGGATTTGGTTTTATGAGATCATTAGTGAGGTCAGGTGCTGCTGCTGGAACATTGCTGTGAGGATATGACTGTATTAGTGAGGTCAGATACTGATTCTGATTAGTTCTGGATCACAAACTCCACTCCAGCTCATCCCAAAGGTGCTGGATGGAGCTCCCTCACTCCAGAGACTCCACAGCCCAACACTGGGGGGTTTATACACCTCTAGCCCACGGACACGGTGACCTCAGGGTCATGTGCTGCTGCTCCAGCCAGGGCTTTTCTGTGGACACCTGTGTCAGTGAAAGGGAATTGCACACATTCTACATTTCAGCATTTGAGTCTGTTTACATCTCAAACACTTAATTGTGCAGGAATTGTGAAAACTTTCCCATCCGAATGAGTCTGAATTTTATTTTTACTACAATTATAACAGATGTTCTGACAGCATGCAAGTGTCAGCCAGTGTTTTTTTCTGTGTTGCAAAAGTTCACAATTGGGACATCCTGGTGATTAAACATTGCTGGCAGCATGTTTAGCCCAGCGGAATGCAGCTGAAAGGTGCTTTACGGTGTGCTGCTACCACGTGTCTTCAGGGAGCAGTTTAATGTGCACAGTGTGGTGAACAATAAAACAGGACAGACTGTCTGTTGATCATCCCTAGATAACACTGCCACCTGAGATCATGTGACCATGTGCCAGAAGCTGTGTAGGTGTGCTTTTCTCCACTGTACTGGGTTCTAATTGGGCTCCACCTGGTCTGTCCTGTTGTGGGATGAGGTTGCTTTGGGGTCTGGGGCTGCTGTGTGACTTTAAAGCAGTGGTTCTCTAAAGGGCTCTCCAGATCCCCATAAAATGACCTTCAGGGACCCCTTTGAAGGTCCACATTTAGGCTCTGTCTTGATGTTGTGAGGTGAGTTGAACTATCTAGAGTCTTTGAGAACTGGTTTGAGAACCACTGGCCTAAAACAAATATCGACCCAATTTTCCTCCTAAACCCCAGATTTAACTTTTCTTTACTTGTTTGCACTGGAGCTGTGAAGGCTTGAAGCTACTCTTCTCTTACTCAGCTGCTTGCTTGTAAAGAACATGTTGCCTAATGGTGCTCCATTTTAACTGGGAAGTCAGAATTTCTGAATTCCCAGTAAAAATTTTCAACTTGAATGACTCAGACAGTCGGAGGAACCTCATCAACCCCCACCTCAGATTCCAGGAGCTCAGAGCACCAGAAGTAGTAAAGCCACAGTAAAGACTGTTTATAAGCATGTCTGTCTCATTAGTGTCTCATTAAATAATTTGGGGACACACAGCGCTATCCTGCGTCCATCTGTAGACGTGTTGCCGCAGCCACCTCACCAACCCACATCATCACACACTGACCCCTGTCATCACACACCAGCTCATGTCACTACACACCAACCCATATCATCACACATCGACCCATATCACCCCACACCAACCCCCATCATCGCACACCGACCCCATCATCACACACATCACACAACGACTCACATCATCACACACCAAACCTATCATCACACACCGACCCATACCATCACACACCAACCCACATCATCACACACTGACCCCTGTCATCACACACCAGCTCATGTCACTACACACCAACCCATATCATCACACATCGACCCATATCACCCCACACCAACCCCCATCATCGCACACCGACCCCATCATCACACACATCACACAACGACTCACATCATCACACACCAAACCTATCATCACACACCGACCCATACCATCACACACCAACCCACATCATCACACACCTACCCCTGTCTTTAAACACCATCCCACATCATCACACCGCACCCATCATCATAGACCAGTATGTGCCTGTCATTAAATTGGTGTAAAATGACATTTTTCACTGACAAATCTCTCTCTAAGATTTGAGGGGATGGAAACTGTTTACTGTTGTTCAGACCTTTGGTGAAAAACATTCCAAGCTCCTTTCTTTAATAAGATTAGCTCAGGGTAATTTCTAGTCTACCACTGTAATCTGCTGTTTTTATAAAAACACTAACACAGTATTCATACACACGCATGCACACACACACACACCTGCATTAGAAAACCCAACCCCTTTATTTACAATTACTGGCTTCTTTATCAGAAACCCCTCCCTGCAATATGCAGGTGTACAGGTATAGACTGTTGATTGTAGGATCATTCTCGTGGTTGTGTCAAGGTTGTGTGTGTGTGTGTGTGTGTGCTGGTAGGAGTGTACCCTCACCCGCTGGTAGGTTAATCCTAAACCTAAAAAGAATTTTCAGTTTAGTCCAAGACTAGGCCTGATCCGTGTCCAAGAATTCGTCCTTCAGTGTTTGTGCAGTGCAGGAGCAGTAGGGGGCATTTTTTGGGTCAGCAGCTGGTCAGCGCCTCCCGCAGGTTTGGGGTTGAGATGAGGTTGACTGGTCACTAATTGTCTCGCTCAGTAACCCAGAAGTGACCAAGCAGAACAACTCTGCCAGTCATTAAACCACTTGAAGCTGCAATTAATTTTTTTGTGGAACTGACTCCTCCAGGCTCCGCCCACAGACTGCAGCGCCTCCGTTTGTATCACACACACAGTTAGTGTGTGTTTCTCATTTATAGTTTTTTTAAATAGCATAGGTGTGAGGGTCTCCCCATCGCTCAGTATAACTGTCCTCTCTTTCTCTGGGTGGGTAGGGTGGTCCTCCCTCTCCCCATCACTCAGTATAACTGTCCTCTCTCTCTCTGGGTGGGTAGGG
>JBBPCZ010058810.1:0-12500 GCA_037974445.1 Brycinus macrolepidotus | reverse complement strand
GTGTGTGTGTGTGTGTGTGTGTGTGTGTGTGTGTGTGTGTGTGTGTGTGTGTGTGTGTGTGTGTGTGTGTACTTACCTGACAGTCTTTGCAGCAGGCTCCGTGAGCACAGGTTGAGCCCCTTGTGAGTGTACAGGTAGCTGCATCACAGCATTTATTTGTACAGTTCTGTAACCAAACACACACAAACTAAATCAGAAAAAAAACACTCACAACTAGGTTTACACTCACTTACCTAAAAGTCTTTAAAAGCCCTGAGACAATAGTCACAGTTTATAT
This sequence comes from Brycinus macrolepidotus, assembly GCA_037974445.1. Classification (NCBI taxonomy): domain Eukaryota; kingdom Metazoa; phylum Chordata; class Actinopteri; order Characiformes; family Alestidae; genus Brycinus; species Brycinus macrolepidotus. The sequence goes on along the minus strand of JBBPCZ010058810.1, from coordinate 12,223 downwards.
GGCTTATCATTCAGATCAAATATCTGAAACTAACAATCTGAAGATAACCTGAAACTAACATATGAAGATAACTTGAAGAAACCATCTAGAACATAATGATCTAAAGATAATCTGGGGCTAACGATCTGAAAATAATACCTTCAAGATCATTTAAAGACAACAACCTGAAAATAATGCTCCAGCGTCTATTTCAAGATAACAATCTGTAGATTTTGTTGTAAAGACTAACAATCTTTATCCAAAATATTCAGAATTTAGTCCGAGGAAAATTAACATCTGGAATAAAACTGCGATGAAATATCCAGAATGAAGTTGCAATAAAATGAATATCCAGAATGTTGACCAAATCCTGAGGCAGATCATTTGACAAAAAGATTTTGCATTTCAGTACTTGCAGTATATATATATATTTTTTTTATTAACTTCTTGTTATTCTCTAATCATTTTGATAAAACATCTGAACATACTTTTTAGTGTCTAGTTCATTTGAATCTACTCTACACTGTGTAAGTTATAATATAATGTTAACCAGAATCTGTAAAGGAGAGGTGTATAAACCCACTGATGTACCGATTTGAAGTTGGCATTTTTTTTTGGAATGCTAGATTCAGTTTTATTCTGCAACAAATGGATTTTGTGGACAAAAGAACATTCTCAGGCAATTTTCAAAAGAACTTTCTCATATTGTTCTTATTGTGTATTTTTAACTGCTGTGTATTTATGATGCTCCTCCAGTCTGTAACATTCTCCTTGTATTTTCCCATTTCTCGGCTTTGGTAACATTCACCTGTCTTTTGCCCTGTTTCCATGGTTATGTCGTTTTTTTTTTTTACCTTCTCCCTGTTCCATTTGCCGTTGTTTTTGTCTGTAACTGCCGCCCTAGTCCTGCCTCCTCCTATGTATGTTCACCTGTTCAATTGTAACCCCGCCTTTTCCAGCTGCTTCCTGATCATCCCATGTTTAAGTACACCTGTCTTGCAGTCTATGGTTTTTGATTCTGTGTGTGTTTTTGAGCATGGTTTTTGCTCTGGTTTGTTCTGGATTCTGTGTTGCTCTGCTCAGTTTTTGTTCTCTGTGTATCTCTGTTCAGCCCTGGTCCAGCAATGTTAATCTCTAATCTGTTTCATATTATTTTTTTTGTTATCTTTGTGTTAGTTCAGTGCTCTGTTTATTTCTAGTTTTCTTTAACCTGTTTCCTGTAATAAAGCCCCTCTTTTTGTCTGCTTCCTTCTCCACGCCTATGTCAAATCGTTACACAGTCACAGATGTGTTCAGTGTATTTTAAAGATAATTCTGAACTGGAGAACTGATTGATCGTTTAATGATTCACTAAGAATCGACTGATTCAGGTTTACAGGTCTCACCTGTGGCGATCCGCAATCACATTCCTCCCCTTGCTCCTGTATACCGTTTCCACAGCGGGGCACAGTGATGATGACATCCTGAGAGGGCTGATTTCTCAGACACACACCTCCTCCACGCTGGATCAGCTGCTCAAAATCACTCCCGCTGCACTCACTGAAGAGAGTGGATCCACTGCACACACGCACAAACACACACACACACACACTTGTAAGATTAAGAATTATTATTATTAGAATTATAATGTTTCAGATTTGCCACCAACATAATTAGCAATAATAATAATAATAATAATAATAATAATAATTATTATTATTATTATTATTATTCAATCATTTTTTGCTTGTAAAATGAAAGAAAATAATCAGAGCTAGTTAAATGACAAGGTAAATAATTGGGGTTTTTTTGACATTGCATTTTTATATTGTTATATTATTTGTTACCAGTAAGCATTTTTAATATTGTTCTGCTTCATTTTTTATTAGAATAAGAGATTAAAAACATTTTTGGTCTTTTTGATTCAGTTGATTCTGATATTTGGAAAGCAGCGAGGCGAGTTAGCGGATGCACATTCAGCAGTAAAATAAGTATCAGTACAAAATTTCATAGTGGTAGCGTTGCTTTAATCAGGAATCAGAGCTACTGACCTGGCAGAGGCAGACATGATGCAGCTGCCACCGTTGCACGTGCAGCGCGAGTTGTCGTGGTTCATGCCCAGATTGTGACCCATCTCGTGAGCCAGCACTGTGGAGAAGTACTGCAGCGCATTGTTGCCATACTGCAAAGAGAACAGAGCGTTTTCATGCACTATACTGTTCTAAGCCATTCTGATGTGAACACAGCATACAAACATCTGAGATCTGGACATTAAAAGGGCCAATATCACAGAAAGCCACATTTACTTGCTTTTATTTGATTTTTTTTTTTTTAAGCTATATTTCCTTCAACACTGCTTAGGCAGTTTAATAGTTTATAATAGTCATGAACTAGGTCACGGTTAATAAGCTGTCTTAACATACAAATCAAAAGGGCAAGACTGACCTGTTCTATCTGATGAATATCAATGTGATGATGTTTAATGCTGATTCACGGAACAAAGTATCTGAGCATCAGATCTCAATGTTTGAGCTTTAACAATACAGAGGATTTTATTTAGTTATAACTGCTAATTAATCATTTTTGAAGCATATGACCTTATTAATAACCACTAATAAAAATAGTCCAAATTTAGCATTACACTAATTAATAGTCATCGCATTTTTTTTTCTATATTGATCTCCTTTAAAAAAAAAAGCATATTTATATGTACACGCACACAAACACTGTTGGGGGAAAAAAGTAAGAAAATCATGTAATGCTTGGGATAAGAAAAGAATTGCACATTAAGTCCATTAAAAAATCCTTCAACACATATTTCAACCAAAGGGTTTTGTGTTTCGTCAGTGGTTTCTCCTTTCCAAAGCAGTCAGTAACGAAAGATGGTTTCTGTTCACTGACTACATAATGCTATCTAACACAGACTGCAGGGGCACACTATAAAGCATGAAAAAGACATAATTTTACCACATTGATTCCTCCACCGGTGTTCACGGAGCAGACGCTTCCCACGAAGGCCATGCCCAGGACGCCTCCACTGTACGCTCCTGTCCGACCCCTGTAAAAAAAAAAGAAAAAAAAAGCTGACGAGAGATGACAGAGATATTTAAGAGCCAGCATCATTTTAAACTTATTTCTGCCAAAGAACGTCTGGGGGTTGACCCTGTATATCACAATGATGCCCAAATTAAATTCAAGTCACTAACTCTTGCCTACAGAGTGACATCTGGGTCAGCACCCAGCTACCTTAATCCCATCATTCAGGCCTCCACTCCTACTCGCTCACTCTGCTCTCCAAGGAACATTGTCTGGCTCTGCCACCCCTACACACAAGGCAAACCCAGTCCAGACTGGTCTCGTTCGTGGTTCTCCTGCTGGTGGAGCTACCTAAGGTGACCAGAGCAGCAGAATCCCTCTTTATCTTCAAAAACCTCCTGAAGAAACATCTATTCAGAGAGCATCTCCTCTTCTGATCTTCTTGTACTACTCCCTACTTAAAGATTTTAGCACCTAGAACTCTCCTCTGGTTCTCATGCTGTCCTGAATCTTGAATTTTTCCTCGTATTGTAAGTCGCTTTGGATAAAAGCGTCTGCCAAATGTATGGAATGTAACGTCTCCTCGCTCACACAATGAGTTGGGCCATGTCGTTCCTGATGCGGGGAACCAGTTCCGTCTTCCTCCAGTTGACAAACCTGCCAAGAACATCTCCTGCACTGCCCTCCACGTCGAACGGGTTCTTTGTGTCAAAAATCTCCAGACCCACTAGGACTACCCGGACATTCAGCTGCTGAAAGTACTAGAAAGACCAGAGGTACAACAGGTCAAGAGCCGCTTTCGGCTGGATTTTTAGAGTGGTGGGCCACTCACAACCTAGCCACACATGTCAGTATGCCTGTTGGTAATGGCCCACCACCCAAATAACACCACTTCAGTGGTTGTCTTGTGGGACGACATAAGAAAGTGGACACGAAAAGATGAGATGTACAGCCTACTGTCAGAAACTGACCACTGATAGTGGTGCTATCATAAGGACTGCTCACCGTGTCCAGTAGATTGGCCAGTTGGACCATCTCCTCCCTAATTGCCGTGGTGTTCCCCTTCTTAAAGTTGAACTGTGGAAGCAAACAAGGAGATACGAAGGCCATGAACACAATAAACCTGTTAGGAAACTGATAAGATAAGGTAATCCTTTATTAGTCCCACAAGTGGGAAATTTGCTTTGTCACGGCAGAAAGTGGACAGAACAAAGAGCAGCAAAGATTAAAAAACAACAGAATAGAATAAAATACTATAGAATAGAATAAAACACTATAAGGCAGCGAGTCTGAGTTTGATACACACCCTTTGATTGTCCACCACCAACACCAGCTCCACATATCTGGTCAGAGGTAAGTTTCGTTTCCTCTGTTGACAAAGATGAAAGAGCGTAGGGTTGGACGAATCGGCAGTCGCACAGCAAAGTAGCAATGAAATATCTAGCAATAAAACACGGAAACTGACCCGTAAAAATGAGGTCATGGACAAGACGGAATCATGAGGCACTTCACTGGCCACCCCGCACACAAACGGCTCGGACCGGCTGTCCTCCAGCAGGAACAGGAGGTGCTCGTGGGTTGAGGACCGTAAAGCAGGCTCGAGGCCGTAACTCTTGTTACCAATGAAAATGACTCCTCTGGAGGTACAACAAAAACAGATACAACTGATTCCAATTGTTCCAGTTATCATGAAATGTTTACATGTACATATGCACTTCAAACGTTTAAAAATAAATAAAATATTAAATAAACAAAGTTAGAAGCTTTTGATGGAACAACGACAATACGCTATTCTATTAAATGACAACATTACACTCATATACAAAATCAGGATGGAAAGTACTTCAGTAATTGTGCTTTGTTACTACAAGAACTTTTTTTTAGAAGATCTGTACTTTAGTTTAGTGTTATTGATACTGAATACTTGTACTTTTACTCGGATTTGTTTACAGTGGGGGTGAATGGAACCAGTTATGTCTCCAACACAAATAGAGCCATTTTATTTCCTATCCAAATCCACCAGTGACCTTACATGTGTCTTCTGAGTGTTGATATGGAGTGCTGATGATGGCAAAATAAACAAAACCTAAACAAGATTTATTTTTGGCTGCAGACTACTTTGCGTTCTAGTGCCTTGCATCTATCCCTCCACCAGGAAAAGATTTGAAAGGATTAAAGAACATTTTAGGTCAAAACCTTCTCAAAACTCTTTTAAAACAACATCTCAAGCATCAGGCAGTGCATTCATAATCATTTAATGGTGGCATTCATCTCTTCAGGCGTCTGGCTCCATTCGCCACTTCTGTGAACAATTCTGATTCGGTAAGAAGCTCTAGAATAGAGCGTTCAGAGAATTTGGAAAAATGTGTTCATTCTTCCTTTACGTACAGTTTCTCTGCACTTTTTCCACCAGTGTCAATATGATCACGTGAGATTCATGTGAGATTTGCATGTGAGGAGCGTGGATTTCCTTGTTTGGTGTACACAATAAGATCCTTTCATTGGGGCCATTGTGGATAAAGCTCAAAGACTGATCTAGCAAGCAAATGTGTCATCGTTAACTGTAAAAAAGGCTGTAATACATACCTGAGGCCATCACAGGTGCTCAGAGCGACCAATGAGTCCTGGTGGCCCTCTACGTGTCCACTGTAGTGGCAGGATGTCTACAGATAAGGGAAACGAGATGTAAACTGAACTGGTTTAAGGGGCTCCTTTGCATATTTTCCAATTCACAAAGTAACTTGGTTTAAGTAAGCTTGCTTAGCTAGTACAAATATGAACCATGGACTTTACACTGATTTCATTTTTATAAAGCCACTGACCATTCCAGGAGTCCTCAGCCAACTATTCTCTTTTACGGCTCATCCAGCGTAGCTCGTTTTTTTTTTTTTTTTAAGTCATTTGCTATTATCAACTAGCTAGTTTAGGTAGACTATGGAATTCAAAGCCAGCTGCTATGAGACTGCTGTTTCAGGTACAGCATTAATGCTAACATACTTTACTCTGATTTCCTTTTCTTGACTTTTTTGTCAGCCACTGATAAAAATCAAGGGTGAATTTGGATCATTCTAGGAGGCCTTGGTCAATTACTGTGGTCTTCTGGGCAGCCCACTAGCTAAGTTGGCTCGATTTCAGTTTATGGCATCAGAGAGACAACATCAATTTATCTTACTGATTTTTAAAACAATAAAAAACATCCAAAAAGGTAAATGACTGAAATTTCTGAAACTGCAGTGGGCCCCGACCGGCCCTTTTAGTCTCAAGGCCAATATTTAGGGATAACTGCCACGTTGACAAAGAAAGAGTGACGAAGGAGGCTCAAACATTTACTTTCAAGAGGTCTAGCCGGCATGTCTAAAGGTGGAGCCTCATGACCGGTCTGATTAGAAATGAATGGAATGCTAACCAGCCTGCTTGAAACCAACCCTTGTAAAAGTGCAATGGAGCTCTTCATCAGATATCTGCTATACAATACTGTATAATCATATATGATAAGAAATCTCACACACACACACACACACACACACACACACACACACACACACACACACACACACACACACACACACACACACAAAGAGTACTGGCCTGGCCTTTCCCCACTTCAGCCTCACACTTCACCAGACCAAAGAAACAGGAATAGCTGAAATTCTGAGGTCTGATAGAGATCCCCAGAACCTATTTTAACATTCCAATGCTGCTGCAGGCTCATAATTTTCTCCTCAGTTTAGTCACAGCCAATTCCCACCTGCAATGAGTTATTCCAACTAACAGGAGCCTGTGTTGGCGGGGGAGAAAGAAGGCCATCCTACCCACCCAGAGAGCGCAAGGCCAAAAATCTCAGAGGATCAAATTTGTGATCTCTTGATAATAAAGCAAATGAAACGAAATAGATCCGAGGGGTCCTCCTCAATCAGAAGGCTGTTTTTGATTGGTCAGAAGCACAAGAGCTTCAACACGCTCACTGGAGAGCCTTAAGCCAGAGGGTGGGCAATGAAGCCAAAAAGTAATCTTGCAATGCTAAAAGATATTAATTTTTTTTCTGATAATAACCAGCAAAATAGATTTTTTTTTAAAAAAACACTTTTTAAAAAGAGAACAATTATATTTGAATGAATTGTGGTCATAACTATTATAACTAAACCTATTTAAGAAAGAACAGATGGGAAAATTTGTGAATGATTTTAGACATACTGAAAATATACTTTGTATTTGAGTGGATCGTAGGTAACACTATGTGATTTTTCATGATAAAAAACTACATATATTGCCCACCCCTACTAAGCCACATGCTTGACCTCTGAGTGCTTACGCGGCTGACCAGTATTAATAGGGAGGATAGGAAAATGGTCAGGCGTGTGACCAAGGAAAGACTTACAGGTTTTCCTGTGTGTCTTCTCAGTGACTTCTTCAGAACATCATGAGAAACTACCGCAAAGTCCGGAGATAAAAAGTCTCTGAGAAAACAAAGAGATCAACACACATTAATATAAAGGTTTCCGTGCAACAAATGCAGAAAAAATAAGAGAAGCTGCTTTACTCGTTTTTGGTCAGATGTAGGTAGTGGACGACACTGTCAATCTCAATTGAGTAGGTGATCTGATCAGGATGGACATTCTGCAGATAGAAATGCAATAAATATAAGTCCTTAACTTAATGGACCCTGCTTACATGCAACCAGTTAGCGTAAAAAATTATTTTGGCTTTACTTTGTATTTTAGCAAAATATTAATTGTTAGTGTACCAAGAAGCTCAACTCAACATATAGGATAGAATTAACAACCTAACGAGGCAAACTGATGACTAAAAATGATACTGAGCCTAGTTATGAAATTTTGCAAAAATGCAGAAATGAAACTGAACTTTTTCATCAAAATAGGACCAGCCCACCACTGTGTTCTTCACTATGTGGCATCCTTGCCCATTACAATACCAGCCTTTTTGTGGGTTTTGACATAACAGCAAGCTATTTTGCTATAAATTATGCTTTTTTGAACCATCTCACATCACTGATTCACCAATGAAATTTTATAAATTGGAATGTGTATTACAATTGCAATATACAGCAATATAATTGCACTGCATGTTACAGGATGTTGTGCAGCCCTACAATTTACGCACTTGTCCAGGTGTTTTCGTGCCATTTTCATGCCTCTTCCATCGGCCATGCACAAACCGAGGAGTGACAATCTGGTAGTTTTTGAGTTTTGATGTCTGTTCAGAGAATAGGTCTGTAAACGCAACAAAACAAATGCATTTGCACTAAACAAAAAAACAGACAAAAATATGATTTCTTTGGAAAGTGATGCTAAAATAAAGTTGTTGTTTTTTTTCCAGTACCACTTTACACTCTCAAAAGCTGGATTAACACACTTCATACCTCTCAGAGAATTGCACTCAGTTTGTTCAACTTAAAAACTTTAGATCACCATCCTCTCCTGTCACTAGTGGTGTTCCTCAAGGTTCTGCGTTGGGCCCTCTTCTATTTGTTATCTATCTTCTACCCCTTGGCAATGTATTCAGGGAATTTGGCATTCAGTTTCACTGCTATGCTGATGACACCCAGCTCTACCTGTCTATCAAGCCTGACTCCGTCCTTCCACCCTCTGTCCTTTGCGACTGCCTCCTTGAAATTAAAACTTTGTTTTCTTCTAATTTTTCCCTGACAACTGACAGTCCCATAGTTTCTCCCTCTTCTCAGGTTAGGAGCCTGAGTGTCATCCTGCACAGTACTCTGTCCTTCAAAACACACATTAATAACATTACCCGGGCTGCATATTTCAGCCTTCATCATATTAATTGTCTTCGTTCTTTTCTTCACACCTAATAGTACTGCTATCCTTGTACGCACTTTGGCAAGATCACAAATCAATTATTGTAATTCTATACTGGCCGGCCTCCCTCACAAGCTTCTGCATGAGCTGCAGTTGGTACAGAATTCTGCTGCCTGTGTTTTTACCAGAACCTCGTCCATAGAACATCACTTCAGTCCTTTTCAACCTTCATTGGCTGCCTGTTAAATGTCAAGCTGACTTTAGGATTTTGCTTTTAACGTTCAAAGCTCTTCATAACCTGGCACCCGCGTACCATTCTGACCCATCTACACACCCTCCCGTACCCTCAGATCTTCCTCTTCTGATCTACTCGCTACGCCTTCTGCTCGTTTGTCCACCATGGGATCTAGATGCTTTAGTTATGTTGCTTCCCATCTCTGAAATTCCCTTCCTCAAGATCTCCGCAGCACTGACTCTCTTCCAACTTTCAAATCCTGTCTTAAAACTCGCCTCTTCAAACATGCTTACTCTCTTTCATCTCGCATTTTATTTGATTTTATTTTTTATTCTATTCCTGTAAAGCACATTGATTGACCTTTTGTCCATGATAAAGTGCTACAGAAATATAAATAAACTAAACTTGTCCCTAGACTGCACCTACTTCTAGTCTTACGCTTTTGTGATCTTATATAGATTATGTTTATTCATTATCTATTTTTATTTGTCTTGTTTACATTATTAACATTATGCTCGGGTTACTTGTTTGTGAGGTGCCCTTCAGTGCTTTGAAATATGCCTTATAACAACAACAACATCAACATCAACAACAACAACAACAACAATAATAATAATAATAATAAAACAACAACAACAATAATAATAATAATAACAGTAATAATAATAATAATAATAAACCTTCTAATAGTAGTAGGCTTTTTTTTATGCAAACACTAAGACAAGCATTATTCCAACACAGAGTACATACACACATCTGGAACATGAGCCTGTAACACAACACTACAAAACTAACACTGTTCAGTCAGTCCCAGGTCCAGCCTTGTATAGATGAGAATGTCTGGACCCCTCAGAGCCCCAGCTGAATGTCCAACAGACCATACCTTCACTCTCCACTGAGAAGAACAATCCAACTACGAGAGAAAGAAATAACAGTCCAGCCCTTCTGCTTCTCTTCTTGGCCTCCATTATATGGGCATCGTGAGCTTTTCTGCACCTGTTTGCCCAGTGAAATATGAGCTGTAGCTGTGTATCACTATTACAGGTGAGCTCAGGTATGCACTCCCCCAACAGGTGAGCTCAGATGGGATGGGCGGGACAGAACAGGCAGGGCAGGTCTAGGGCTGGGGCCTGTTCAGAATCCAGTGTTGTGTTATTTTGTAAGACACTGGCCATTCATTAGACTGGTTGGGCAGGAGCTGTCAGAATCTGAACAGATCTCCTCTATATAACAGCACCTATTTGTCTTTCTGGCTGTATTGTGACTCTGAGAAGCCTGAGTTTCTGTCCGCTGTTTGAAATCACTGATCTCCAAATCACCGTCGGGCTGCAGTTCAAGGAGAATTCGACCCACACATGAGCTGTAAATCAGTTCTGTTTGTGCGGCCTTACTCTACAGTGTTTAACGACTAAAACAAATGTTTTAAAAAATGAAAATTTGTCTTATTTATTACTTCAAATGATTCTAATATGAAGTGTATTCAATTGGGAATCTTTTTCTCAACAATAATAAATAATCAACATAAACAATAATAAATGCATAGATAAATAGATCATTTTTTACGAATAACGAGGAAAAAGTAACAGTCAACCTAAAGGCAAAACGAATGTATTAACGTGTTTGTTTAAAAAAAATATATTGTTATTATTGTTGTTGTTTGTTATTATTATTAGTAGTAGTTGTATTGTTATTATTATTAGTATAAGTTGTATTGTTAGTATTATTATTATTGTTTATTATTATTATTATTATTATTATTATTATTATTATTATTAATATTAATAAATTGTTGTAGATTTCTGAGCAGGCGCGTGAGCATGTCCTCCCCGGATAGGTCCTAGAGGCAGGGCTGTCGCAGTGTGATGAGTCAGAGGCAGCGGCTCGGTAAGCGGGTTCGAGTTTTAATGTTTTTGTTTTATTTTATTTTTTATTTTAAGTAGTAGGATGAGTTAAGGTGCTCAGTGTGTGTGTGTTAAGTAGCAATATGAGTTAAGGTGCTCTGTGTGTGTGTGTTAAGTAGCAGGATGAGTTAAGGTGCTCGGTGTGTGTGTGTGTGTTAAGTAGCACTATGAGTTAAGGTGCTGTGTGTGTGTGTTAAGTAGCCCTATGAGTTAAGGTGCTCGGTGTGTGTTAAGTTGCTGGATGAGTTAAGGTGCTCGGTGTGTGTGTGTGTGTTAAGTAGCACTATGAGTTAAGGTGCTGTGTGTGTGTGTGTTAAGAAGCACTATGAGTTAAGGTGCTCGGTGTGTGTTAAGTTGCAGGATGAGTTAAGGTGCTCGGTGTGTGTGTGTGTGTGTTAAGTAGCACTATGAGTTAAGGTGGTGTGTGTGTGTGTGTGTGTTAAGTAGCACTATGAGTTAAGGTGGTGTGTGTGTGTGTGTGTGTGTGTTAAGTAGCACTATGAGTTAAGGTGCTGTGTGTGTGTGTTAAGAAGCACTATGAGTTAAGGTGCTTGGTGTGAGTTAAGTTGCAGGATGAGTTAAGGAGCTCGGTGTGTGTGTGTGTGTGTGTAGCACTATGAGTTAAGGTGCTGTGTGTGTGTTAAGTTGCAGGATGAGTTAAGGTGCTGTGTGTGTGTTTGTGTTAAGTAGCAGTGTAAGTTAAGGTGCTGTGTGTGTGTTTGTGTTAAGTAGCAGTGTAAGTTAAGGTGCTCTGTGTGTGTGTTAAGTAGCGGGATGAGTTAAGGTGCTGTGTGTGTATGTGTTAAGTTGCAAGGTGAGTTAAGCAAAGTTAAGGTTCTCTGTGTGTGTTAAGTAGCAGGATGAGTTAAGGTGCTGTGTGTGTGTTTGTGTTAAGTAGCAGTGTAAGTTAAGGTGCTGTGTGTGTGTTTGTGTTAAGTCGCAGTGTAAGTTAAGGTGCTCTGTGTGTGTGTTAAGTAGCAGGATGAGTTAAGGTGCTGTGTGTGTGTTAAGTATCAGGATGAATTAAGGTGCTCTGTGTGTGTATGTGTTAAGTTGCAAGGTGAGTTAAGCACAGTTAAGGTGCTGTGTGTGTGTTAAGAAGCAGGATGAGTTAAGGTGCTGTGTGTGTGTTAAGTAGCAGGATGAGTTAAGGTGCTGTGTGTGTTAAGTAGTAGGATGAGTTAAGGTGCTGTGTGTGTTAAGTAGCAGGATGAGTTAAGGTGCTCGGTGTGTGTGTTAAGTAGCACTATGAGTTAAGGTGCTCGGTGTGTGTTAAGTTGCAGGATGAGTTAAGGTGCTCGGTGTGTGTGTGTGTGTGT